>OX030948.1:150162742-150295242 GCA_943735915.1 Pherbina coryleti | reverse complement strand
TAAAAATAAAAATAAAAATAAAAATAAAAATAAAATTAAAATAAAATAAAAATAAAATAAAATAAAAATAAAAATAAAAATAAAAATAAAAATAAAAATAAAAATAAAAATAAAAATAAAAATAAAAATAAAAATAAAAACAAAAATAAAATAAAAATAAAAACACAAAGGAAAAGTAAAAACGAAAACAAAATTATGAAAAGGATCCAAATCGAAATTAAGATGAGGAGAAGGTTAAGAGATGAATGAAACAAGAATTTAGACAAGAACTAGGACCAAAATATAAGAATTAAGAGAAAAGATTAAAAAAAGATTAGAACAAAGAAAAAACAAAGTTTTGCAAACGGACTAGGACCAAGATTCAGAAAAGAATTGGGCAAAGAACTATAACAAGGATTGGGACAAGAATTAGAACAAGGATTGTGACAAGAATGTGGCCTCCATGGCGTAGTTGGTTAAAGTGTGTAGCCTCTATGTCAACGAACCTGGACACCCGGGTTTGAACCCCAGCAGCGACAGAAAATTATTTGAATTAAAATGATTTTTCTGTACGGCCGCCACCTCTCTGCAGACAATGGTAAACCTCAGAGAGTAATCAAAATACCATGTAAAGCTTCTTAAGAACAAGAACATTCCGTTCATCGGCGTTCGAAGTGGGTGTTAAATCTGTAGGTTTGGTTCTCGGTCAATTGTGTACAAACCTAATAACACGCACAACAGTTATTTATGTTTTTTTTATTTATTTTATTGCGACAAGAATAAGGACAAGGACTCAAACAAGGACTAGGACAAAGATTTCGACAAGGATTGCATAAAGAAGCGGAACAACGTTTATTGAAGATATATGAACAAGGATTAGGACAAGAGCTAAGACATGCTTTAAAACAAGGATTTAGACAGAGCTAACGTGTAAAAAATATCTAATGTAAAAAAATAATAGTTATAAGGAACAAGTTTAGGAACAAGGAAAAAGATAAAATATAGGAATAAAAAGACAAGAATAAAAATACAGTTCACGTCAGGGTTCAGTTCAGTTCAGGGCAATAGCGTCTCGAATGTTAGCCTCGAGCTCGTCCAATGTTGGTTGCTAATTGTTAGCGTAGACTAAGGACTAGATGTAGCCCCAGAGAAAATAATCGAGGAGTGTTAAGTCGCATGATCGCAGCAGCCAATTGATGAACGTTCGCCGTGTAATGACCCGATCGCCAAATTACTTTTTTACCACTTCAAACGTTGCGTTGCGTTGCTTGTATGGCATGTAGCGCCGTTTTGTTGGAAACATAGCTCGGATATATCGATGTTGTTGAGCTCTGGCAACAGTAAGTCGATTGATATCGCTCTACACCAGGGAACATTGACGGTAACGGTGTCTCTTTCCGCATTTCGAAAGAAATAAGGTTCTATGATGCCCCATTAACCGCAATGGCTAGTCGAACCCTTGTGGATTGTGCTCGCTCCAAAAGCAGCACTTTTGCTAGCTTCCGATCGTTGGCCAAAATCCTGATCTCCCGCCAACATTTCTATAGTCCAATTAGCGAACTTACGACGTTGTCTTTCTTTGTTCGGCTACAATTCTAGCCCCAGCACAATCTTATAGGGATGTAGGCCCAAATTCAACCGCAAAATAAGCCTGGTTAGCTCTCTGGAGATGCCCAATGCAGCTGATTGGCACCAAATCGCTGTTTTTTGGTCTTCTTGGATACTGGCGGCTATATTTTCTTCACTTCGCACCAATCTCTGTCTGGTCAGAGATTGGTGCGATCTTGGCTTTAGATCCAAGAGAGTGAATTCACGCTCAAACTTTTTCACAGTGCGACGAACTGCCTACGCACTAAAGACATAATGTCGACTGACTATTATTGCTTTCTGGTCGCCCTTTATACTTCAAGCCTTTTTCGGTTGCTCTTGAGAACTGCTCGAAGTTGTTAAAATATTGTTTGTGCTCACGAAAGCAAACTTTTTAAGAAGATATAGAGTATTTTTCGATTGAGGATGCTGGGTTTTGATTCCCTGGTAGACAACCCGTTGCACGCAGTGAATTGTGTGCAAATAAAGCGCTTATTTATTCAGTGTGGACACAAGAGATGACCAGATATACTGTTGCCATGTCGCATCAACATATAAGAATGCATTGAGTGCGTATGTGTGGTGCAATGCTTTGACAATCCATCTCCATTTTTATTGCCAACTCACTGGCGCGCGACTCATGCACTTACAAAACTGCTGAGTTGGTGATTTATTTATTCATCGCTGTTGAATTTTCATGAAATTGTTATGATTTTTTATTTATTTTCTTCGATTTTTATTGCATGCAATTCATATCCATTTAGCAGCGAAATGTTGCTCATGAATGTGTTATATGTTGACTTAACACAGTTGTATATGGATGTGTGGTTGTGTGTGTGTGTGTGTGTGTGTGCTGTGGGTGATTTTATGCAATGTTTACTGAAGTCATAAAATGTACGCGTTTTTACAGCGTGTTTACGCAACATTGTTTTACGCAGCATTGTATATAAAGCGCATTTTATTGTTTATTGTCGCTGTAAGTGTGCTAATATGCGCGACTGTCTATCTGTCCGACCGTCTGGCCTTCAGTCTTTGTATGTGTGGATTATTTTCATAAGTACTGCGACTTGATAAGTTATGAACACATCTTTGCAGTAGTATTTGTAAGGTTTTCACTCAACACTTTTATTGTATTTCTTATTCGCTGTAATATTTTGACATTTTGCCAAAAATCCAAGCTAGTTCTTTTCAATTCTTTTTGCTTGTTCTGCCTTACCATGTGTTCATAGTTTTGTTTGTTTATGTGCGTTTTTATTTTCACTTTTTTTATGGTACATAAATTGTCAAATAAATGGATTAAGTATTTAATATAAACATAATTTAGCTTAAACAGAACCTACCGCTTTTTATTGCTTAATTATATGCAGTATTTTACCCCTTACCGCATTGTGGATCATATATAAACCAAACCACAATTTCGCCAATATTTTCGAAAAGTATTTTTGTTTTTGTCGTTTTGTGACACAAAATGCAGAAATATCTGTTTTTTATCGTATACTAGCTATTCCTGGCGCGCGTTGCTGCACCCAGCAATTATATCGCAACATAATAATTATATTCGAAACTTTTCTTAGACCCATAGTTTAACACCACTGTCATTTTCCACTGCCCGTTACAGTTTCCCAGTTACAGTTACAGTTTAAATAGTAACTCCATTTTGAGTTTGTATGTAAATACTGCTACTTTTACTTTCAAAGCTATTCGATAATACAAATTTTAATTGTATGGGCGGAGCCATGCCCCCTTATATAATGCCCGTCCCAGTTTTCTAGTAGATGGACATTATCCAGTTTTAGTACAGTTGCCGACAGTGAGCATACAAACTAAATTATCAAAATGTAGCCAAATCGACGAAAACCATAGGAAATATAGCATTTTTATTGATTTGTGGGCGGTAAAAGGGGTGTGACAGAAATTAAAACCATATTGTGCTTGAAAAAAATGTACTGCCAAAATTTCAGTTCTATCGACTCAGCAGCCAGTTTGAAGTTTCCAGCCA
Organism: Pherbina coryleti; assembly: GCA_943735915.1. Taxonomy (NCBI): domain Eukaryota; kingdom Metazoa; phylum Arthropoda; class Insecta; order Diptera; family Sciomyzidae; genus Pherbina; species Pherbina coryleti. The sequence continues at coordinate 150,291,677 of OX030948.1, read as the reverse complement.
AAACACAGACATCATTTTGCTTTTTGTATATATATTTTGAATAAAGATTATTGGCTATAACTTTTGATTGGTAAGAGATACTGAGATAATTTTTTTTAATAAATTATTATTTTAGCTTGTAAATTTATTCAAAAATATAAAACCACAATATTGGAAAAAAAAATTTCTTCAAAAAAATCAAGTGGTAGGCCTTGCTTTTTGAATCACAAAAATGGTTTTTAATTTTTTGCGTAAAATTGAATTAACTTGTACTTATAAATGTTATAATTTTTGAATAGAGTTGAAAAGTTACGAATTTGAATTTAAATTATTTTTACAACAAAAACAAATTTTGAGCCTTTTTTTGAGGAAAACTCCAAAATTTCAGACCTTTTTTGAAAAAAATATATAAAATATATATACTCAACTAACGGTATTTTTGCAATAAGGTTTTCATAGTATTTTAATGTGGCTTTAAGACAAAAAAAAATTTAACACAATATATAAAAAAGCAGCGGAGATATTTGAATCGAAAGTCACAAAATTGAATATCTGATTTATTTTTTTCGTAATTTTGTGTAACGCTGTTGCATTAAATATATCGTTGTAGTAAAATTTTTCATTGTTTTCAAGATATGTTCATGTTTTTGATATCAAAATAACGGAATTTTTTTTAATTTTACTAAATTTAAGAAATGTTTTATATTTTGTAAATATTTGTACATGTTACCTAAGAAAACAACTAAAAATATGCGATTTTGTAAAAAATTTGTACTACAGCACCATCTGGTGTCCAAGGTGGGTCAAAGAAGATAGTGCTAAAAAACTCATCGTACCTGAAAACTACTATATACCATTTTTTATTCTAATCGCATTAGCAATTTGGGAGTGTTAGGTGGTTTTGTAAAAAATTTGTACTATAGCGCCCTCTGGTGTTCAATATAGGTCAAAAACGATAGCAGCGGAACACTCAACGTATATGAAACCCACTGTATACCACTTTTCATTCTAATCGCATTAGCAGTTTATGAGTTTTAGGCAGTTTTGTAAAAAATTTGTACTACAGCGCCCTCTGGTGTTCAAGGTGGATCAAAATTGATAGCCCACAAACACGCACCGCACCGAAAAACTTCTATACACAAATTTTCATGCAAATCGGATGAGTAGTTTAGGAGTCTATTGCGGCCTTACAAACATAAACTCCTTTTTTATATATATAGATTGGGCCAATACGTGTTGTTTAGGCTGGCACCCTAAAGTAAAGTAGTAAAAGATTAATGCCTACAAAAGTAGTAGATTTTCTACTTACTTATTGATCCGTTCCAGTATCAGTACAGTAATGTCCTAGAATAGATTTGAAGAAATTATTCATTTTATTCATACACAATCCTCTTCATAAAGTTCAACCATTTTTGGACCACATAAGACAAAGTCTTTTGATAGTCCCTAAAGAGAATATGTGACAGTAGATGAACAAATAATACCCACCAAAAGCAGGTCATCAATGCGGCAATACATATATTTATAACTATATTTATTCAACTATTTCATCAAGGAGAGACTTTAACTCTTATAGACTACTTAACAATTCTTATAATTACGAGTAGGCTTAAGTAAAAAAATTTATAATAAAAAACAGTGAGTTTATTTACATTAAATAGCATTAAAAAGCAGAAATACGAAAATATACAGGATAGAATATAATTTCTAACTTATGATAACAGTTTTATAAACAATTACAATAAGCAATATGGTGGAAGAGAGTAGATTACGCATTCAGGCTCATGAGGACATTGTATAGGGCTCCCTTGAAGCACTCACGAGACCCCGTCATAAAAATATCAATTAAGGGAAGAATCTTGTTAGCAGCTCTAATGCAGCGGGAAAGAGGTTCGTTCTGACCATATACAGTTCTGTGAAAAGTTTCATGGAAATGGAACTAACCCCGAGACCGTCTCGATGTTATGTTATGATGAAAGATATCTCAAATAGAAAAATTATTGATGATCCTCTTCTTCTGCAAGTCAGAGAACTTAATCCAATGAGGGCACACCTGGTTTTATATGGAGGGCGCACTGGTAGGTTCCAGTTTAATTGGTAAAACATAAATCTAGTGAAAATCTAGGGATAGTTTCCAAGTGTCCTGGAATACTCCAGTTGACAACGATTTGATAAAAATCAGAGAAAGAGGTAGTGAGATAGATGTGCACAATTTCTTAGAGTGATGGCAGCAATCCCATTCGGGTCTTCCTTCGAATTACTTTTAAGGCTAACTAGATCAGCAGCAACATCCCATTCATCTAGATATGCAGAGCCAATATCCAAAATCGGTTCCGGAGATATACACAGATTTAAAATACTGGGCAAATAAATTTCAGATGGTACGCAAATCATCCGAAGTTTCATTGAGGTAAGACATTCTAACTGGAAGGTCTTTATTATTTATAAGTGTCCAAAAATATTTGCTCTTCTGTTTAAGGCTAGACTCGGCCGAGAGTATATAGTTGCGGTAAAGGAACTTGTTTAGTGTATCGAAGTCGTATTTATATGATAGATCTTAAAATAGCGTTTGCAGTGTCGTCTGTCAAACGTTTAAAAGCTTTATTCTTCTTATTTTTTACTAGTATACCCGTTCCCAGCGTTACTTGGGAGCATAAATATGATATGAAAACATATTTTAAATAAAGGCTCAAGAATCAAATATGTTTAATTCATTTTATTTAATTTGATATTATTTCTTATTGAAATAAAAAGAGTGGCTTCTTATTGAAATGAAAAGAGTTTCATCTTAGTAAAATTAAAATAAATACGATATATTGACCTTATGGCAACATTGCGGCAGAAATAAACTGAGTGCAACTATCCACTTAAGATGGCAGCACGTTGAGTTGTCGACTTTCAGCTCTCTCTCTCTCTCTCTCAACAAAGAGCTTAAGCTATTGTTTGATGTTATTTTGTGCTGCTTATGCAATGGCAGCATGGATTAAAATGCATGAATTCTTAAATCATTAAATACAAAGTTTTACCAAAAACGTAGTACCCAGTAGCAGAGTCGCTTATTATAGCAATTGAATAGTGAAGGATTTATTAAATTCGGTTCAGCGGTTGCTCTGTGATTGAACGATAAAAATCCGAGAGAACCCTTTTATATAATAGTATAGATATAGATATAGATGTTTGACAGCCTTTTGCTGAACCACGGTGGGCAACTGTTACGATTAGTTTGACTGGAATGAAACGATGCGTGAACTTTAAAAAAATATCAAAAAACGTATTGTACATCGACAATATGTCCATATTGTTTAAAATAGAATTCCAGGGGACTGAGGACAGATAACTATTCATTAAAAATTTGTAAAATTAACCTGGATTTAATCCGTGTCCCTTGATCCCATGATTATAATAAGAGCGGTTAATTTGAAGTAGTAGATGATGGTGAGATTCATTGAAAATTGGAGAGGGTGGTAAGTCTAGGTGGACCTGGAGATCCTTATTAATATAAATTAGATTGTTCGGTATGTTGTTAATCTGAACAAGGTCATATTGGCGAACAAAGTCAATAAAATTGGCTTCAATTTCATTATTAATATTGAGAGATACAAGGTAAAAATTCATCATCAACTGGTTCCCAGTTTATATCACCTAAGCTGAAATCTTCCACAAACACTACATGTTGATGATTTTTATTGTTATTGATAGGATGGGTTTAGAATTCGCGAAGTGTATTTTATATAGTTCTAACGGGCTGTTCGGCGAAATATAGCTCACAAATACAAGGACCTCAAGGTCATGATCTATAGACACTTCAATGACTAGTTGATCAATGTCGTACATTAAAGAATTATTATTCTTTAAGAATCTTGTTGCGGACTGCAACAGAACCCGTCACCACGAGATAGGCCTGAGATACGAGGGCAGCTGTCCTTGTGGAAAACATTGTAAAAAAAGATTTATTAAAAAGTTCAGATGTATAGTGGCGATCCCTGAGCAAGGATTCCGTAAATATGATTAAATCATAAACTAAGGTTGAAAAAGATATAAATAATTTTTTCATTTAAGTTCTAACCCCACCTTCATTTTGGCAGTAAGAATAATACTTATGAATTAATTTTGGCCATCGTGGCAGGGTATTTCCATAGTATGATGGTTCGTTCGACTTTTAAGGACAATACCAAAAAAAGTCAACTACAAGCTCTTTTTTGATAATTGGTAAACTTCGCTATCACTGTTGACCTATCCAAATAAGAAACCAATTTTACCATTAGGCACAATAAAAACTAATTGGATTCCAGGTTGCAAGGTTCCAGCTGAATAAGTTTTAAAGAAATATGGAAGAGGTGCAACAACTGAAAAAATAACAACTGTTGATAATACAGATATTTTTATAGTTACCTGGTACGACAATAGCGCCGAATTCACCGGCTTCAACTTACGTCGGCAGCAGACCGTCATCGGAAGCTCGACGTTTCAATGAAAAAGAAAAAAAGTATCAAAATATTTCATGTCCTAAAATATTGATGGCATATAATGATCATATGGACTTGTTTAACGCTCTTCTTATCTATTACAAGATCCAAATAAGGTCAAAAAAGTTTTACCATCGGATATTTTTCCATATGAGAGACATGGTTACAGTCAATGCTTGGTTGCTATACTGACGTGGTTTAGATGATTCGGAGCCATTACTGCCTTTAGCAGATTTTAAGTGCGCTGTAGCTGAAGGCTTATGTCAAACTGGAAAGCAAACGAGGATGATCTTCTAATTAAACGTTAAGGAACACCATTGATGCAGAGAGATTGAGCAATTGCTGTTATGCCATCTAGGGAAAAAAAAAATAATGTAGTAAGGGGTTAGCAAAAAAAACAATCAAATTTATTTAATATAGACAAACATGTGGAAGGACATGTCTAAGTAAATGTTGTTCCTTAGATTTAAGTTGACATAATCTTCATTTTCATTAAAAGCATTTTCAGCAGTTTACTGTACACTCACACCGGCTTTCAGTTTGATACTTGACAGCTGTTATTTTTTCATTTCTTGATAGCTATTCTTGATAGCACCTTTCTTCCCAAAAATTGCCTTTCCTACTCTTTGGCTATTTCTAACAATTCTAAATAATTAAATGTTCATAGCTCTCAAAAAGTCATTAACTTAATGCCTTGATCCATAAAGCACAACTTGGCACATATTTTATATATGTAGTTACTTTTATATATTATATATCTATATATATCTATATAAATCTCTTGATAAATGAAGACATCAACGAAAATTTATTATCTCCGCAGAAAATACAAAAGAAATTTCCTACAAATTATTTGGTAGTAAAAACTTCCGTTTATCTTTCTATCTATTTTTTCCCGCCTCTGACAAATAGACAGTATTTATGTGTTAAGCGTGAACTAATTCCAATGTCTTCACATTAAAAAATAACAGAAAAAAAACAACTCAAAGTAGCAATAAAAAAATCATTTAATTTCCTAAAAAAAAAGAAAACACATCGTGAGAAATGTGAAATTTATGAAAACATGCCATTGTTTCTCGCATCGGCTTTAATCATTGATTTGTTTTCTTGCATAATATTCGAAAATAAAGTAAATATTTTAAGTATTAATTAAAAAATTTTTTATGTTTTGCCAAAAGCCTACTTAAATGATCATACAATAAAATGAATAAATATACAAACATACTTATCATAGATAATTTATAGCATATGTCTTAAAAAACGAAAAAAAAAATTAACTTGGCACACAACCGACTTTTTTTGTTATGTGCCGGCCGTCACACTTAAATAGAACATTTGGGCAGGGGCTTTCGAACTTCTGGACGAAATTCGTGCGCTATATTTGATGAAATATATCATCTTCACTCAACTCTCTTGGGCATCGACGCAATGTTAGTTGCCGAAGCCTTCTATACAGGTATCACCATGATAACTTTTCAACGGAGATACAGGATCTTACGCTGTGTTTCCCAGTTCCACTAGGGCTGTGAAATTGTAGCACAATCTCCCTGCGAGAGTGCTGCCCGACAGTTTTACTCTGTGTAAATTTCAATTAAATCTTCACCGACACAACTCCACCTTCCAGCTATCACCCGTCTTACGAATCAACACAATGCTGTCGCATTTATAAGGAGGCATCCCTTGAGCGGTTTAGTCTAAACAAATTTTTTGCGGCTGAACACTAATTTGTAGGAACCCTTCTATAACATCGTTTCAATTCCAACACATATGAAGGTATCAAGAAGCTTCTTGGGAGAGTTCAAGATGCTTCAAGATGCGTTCAAGATGCTGCGAGCCTAACAAAGAAAATATACGATTTTTGCCTAACTTCTTGTTTATTCTCACATATAGTTCCCTTTCAGCTCGATACACTTATTTTCTAACATTGCGATGCCCTTTGAATAGTAAAATTTGTCAAGACCTCCGAAATACGCTTCAGTTTCCAATTCGACCTGTTCATTCTTCACAAATATAATTCCCTGGAGGCACCTTTTTAAATTTGAGAACAGATAATAGTTGCTGGGTCCCAAATCTAGAGGATATGGAGGATGAGGAAGCAATTCGAAGTGTTACTCGTGCAATTTGGCCATGATTTTGACCGATTTGTGAGCTGAAGCATTGTCTTGCAAAAATATGATTTTTTTCTTCGATGAATGGGGCCGTTTGTTTGCGATTTCGTTTTTAAATCGGTCCAATAATTTACAGTAATAGTCGCTGTTGATTGTTTTTCCTTTTCTCTAATAGTCGATGAACAAAATACGACTTGAATTCCAAAAAGAAAAAAAAAAACAGACGCCAACACCTCTCCGGCCGTTTGTTGAGTCTTCGCTCGCTTTGGTGCACTTCCACTGGGATCTACCCACTCTTTTGCTGAATCCTTCGATTCTGATCTATAGTGATGGATCCGTGTTTCATCCATTGTCACTATTTTAACTGTCCCAAAAAATCAGTCAGATTTTGTTTAAACATGTCCAAGCATTTTTGGGACGTTCATGTTTTTGATTGATTGTTAACGAAAACGGCACCCATCTTGCAGAGTCAGCCTTTTTATACCCAAATGTTCGTGTAAAATTTTAACCACCGACTCACTTGATATGCCTACGGCTGTAACTATCTCACGCACTTTCACTTTCGCATTGTCCAATACATTCCGTGGATTTATCCAATACATTCTGAAGTGTTCACTGTTTTTGGTACTCCTCCGGCGTGTTCATCTTTTGTGCTGATTCGACTTCTTTTGAACTCTGGAATCCAATATTGTACGATTGAATATGACGGAGCAGATTCACCATAATATTTATCGAGGTTTTCTTTTGTTCCTTTCCCACTTTTATTACACAAAAAGTAACGCTTAATCAAGGCACGAAATTCTTCTTTATCCATTTTTATAACAATACCAAAAGTCATTCATTGATCGATCTGACATTTATGGTGTGTTCATGTTAAAGTTGCTACCCGTATAAACTGTCATGCATTTGAAGAGTGGTAGTGCCGTCAGTTGGAGACCGGCAGCATCTTGAACGCCTAGTAGAATACAGAGTGTAAAACAGTCTTTCAAAAACATATTTTTGACGTGACGAAGTTACGTTTTAACGCGCAGGTTTCCAAAAAAGTTGAAAAATACAATTTTTCAAAATTCATCGGCGTTGCATTGAATTGTTACTTGCTGAGTATAAGAGCTATGGCTAAAAATATGGTACGAACGTAAAGGTTAATTCTTTGAATTCATTATAAAAACAAAACAAAAATTCAAAGCGTCATTGGGACGCGGTGGGAGCTGCTTAAGCAACGCAACTGAAAATTTGTTACATGGAATTATTACTCGCTGAGTATTAGCGCCAGAATTAAAAATATGATACTCCAATAAAGGCCTGTTCTAAGTCCTCAGAACAAAATTAAGCAAAAAATGTCTGATGTCATGGGAACACAGAAATAGTCGCTCAAAGATCGACAATGCAACATTTATGCAGCGGCGTTGCATTGAATTTTTACTCGGTAAGTATATAAGCTACGAAAAATGTTTAAAAAGGAAAATGATGGGTTTATACTTGGCCTTACGACAAAAATTAAAAAAAATTTCTGACGTCACCAGGTCGTAAATAGAGCAGTTTATGTAACAGAAATGTAATATCGTTGCATGGAATTTTTACTCACTCGGGACATGTGCTGCGGTAAATTTTGTTTTACGACAGCATCGATATGTTATTACGCTTCACAACTAAATTACAAAAAAAATTCTTGTCATCATGATTTCAGGGTGGCAACCACATAATGCAGTAAAAATGCTACAACCGTGAAAAAACTTTGTATGGAATTTTAACGCTGTTACTATTGGCGTAACGGTAAATCCTAAGAAACGTAAATGAAGATGAGGACTTCGAGCACATGATAAGAATAACAACAAAAATTGACGGCGTCATGAGGTCCCTCAGGGAAGCGTCTAATATGACGTATATGCACCACTTTTGCGCACAAATAATGGAGAAGCAAATAAGAAAAGCAAAAGCAACAACACCAACAACAACACCAACACCAACACTAACACTAACACCAACACCAACACCAACACCAACACTAACACCAACACCAACACCAACACCAACACCAACACCAACACCAACACCAACAACAACAACAACAAAAACAAAAACAAAACCAACAACAGCATCAACATCAACATCAACATCAACATGTTGACATCAACATCAACATGTTGACATCAACATCAACATCAACATCAACATCAACATCAACATCAACATCAACATCAACATCAACATCAACATCAACATCAACATCAACATCAACATCAACATCAACATCAACATCAACATCAACATCAACATCAACAATAACATCAACATCAACATCAACATCAACATCAACATCAACATCAACATCAACATCAACATCAACATCAACATCAACATCAACATCAACATCAACATCAACATCAACATCAACATCAACATCAACATCAACATCAACATCAACATCAACATCAACATCAACATCAACATCAACATCAACATCAACATCAACATCAACATCAACATCAACATCAACATCAACATCAACATCAACATCAACATTAACATTAACATCAACATCAACATCAACATCATCAATATCAACATCAACATCAACATCAACATCAAAATCAACATCAACATCAACATCAACATCAACATCAACATCAACATCAACATCAACATCAACATCAACATCAACATTAACATCACCATCAACATCGACATCATCATCAACATCAACATCAACATCAACATCAACATCAACATCAACATCAACATCAACATCAACATCAACATCAACATCAACATCAACATCAACATCAACATCAACATCAACATCAACATCAACATCAACATCAACATCAACATCAACAACAACATCAACATCAACATCAACATCAACATCAACATCAACAACAACATCAACATCAACATCAACATCAACATCAAAACAATATCAACATCGACATCAACATCAACATCAACATCAACATCAACATCAACATCAACATCAACATCAACATCAACATCAACATCAACATAAACATCAACAACAACAACAACAACAACAACAACAGCCAACACTGCCCACAAACAACAACATAACACAATGAAACCGGACTATGAAACCGGAAGAGGTCTATGACAAGAATTAGGATTTGGATTAGGACAAACATGAAGACACATCTAAAACACACCTTTCCAAACTAGGAAAGTGATTCGGTATATTTTATCAAGTCAAGAATTTGGTCATGAACTAAAGCAAAAGTTTGGACATGAAATAGGAATGTAAAAAAACACCGTCACGTCAAAACCGACGGTCCACGACACAACCAACTCTTTTTTTTTGAAAAATTACATTGACGTATTTTTTTGTTGTTGAATTCTTAAACGATAATAATGTTAGATATTGTTTTTTGAGGCTATTACTTATTAAGTTCAACGAATTCATTACGAGTTCTTTATTGAAATTATTTATTTTGCAAAATTTAAATAAAATTTAATCACTCAAGCGAAGCATCATGCTTGCCTTGAGTCCTTAAGAATTTGAGCTTCTGCTATATTCCTTATTCCGCCGCATTCTCTTTAAATTTTAACTAATAAATTTATGCTTAATTGTCTTAAATTTTATTCAAAATACTACCTGATATATTTTGAAGCATTTTTGGAATTCATAAGAATTAAATTTCTTTGTTAAGCTGCGACGAAATTTATGAAAGCAATTTTCTTCCATGCTCAAAGACAACAATACACCCCACCCACCAAAAACATTCACCACATCTTCACCAAAGCCAAAACCATCACGTTTTATTTTGTATTTTTTTTTTTTTTTTTGAAAATTAAAAATAAGCTTATCAGTGAAATTGTTTTTAAATTTTTAATGAACAACGTATTCATTAGAACGGACAAGGAAGCAGTCGTTGCCACTGTGCAACAGCAACAGAAACGACAGCAACATGCTTTATGGTCGCCAAAATTTCAAGAAATTTTAAATAAAATGGAAAACGTCAAATAAAATAGAACAAAAGAACGCTATGGAGATGAATTTATGAGATGTTGCTGTTGGTTTTCTCTTTTTTTTTTTCTTTGGTTTTCTTTGTTTTTATTTTTCTTTTAAATTTTTTTAGTTTTTGGTTTTTGTTTTTAGTCGTCAAGATAAGAAAGGAAGGCAAAAGTAATCCAAGCTAATGTTTGCCAAATAGCCACAAGAATAACAACAACAACAATAATAGTTCTATTGCCAAAAATTTCGCTTTGGCTCTTCTGCTTTATTTATATTCTGAACATATTTATTTGCGGCTGCTTTTGCTGCAAAAAAAACAAAACAAAAATCAAATCATTTGTTGAAGCGCATATCTGACGGATTGCCTGCCTGATCTTTGGTCGTCGCACTTGTTGCACGACGCATCACCCGAACAAGAACAAAAAAACTTTTTGACTTAATGTGAACTCAGCATGTTGCCACCGCATAGTTGAGATGCTTTTGGCAGGCAGTGGCTGCCTAATGAACGTTCCGAGCAAATATCTGTGCATTCAACAGATATCGTCAAATCAGATATTTGTGCGGATTTGAAATGCAATACAAAATAGATACTTTTTGGTTTAGCTACTCTGTATAGCTGGGCGGCATTCATGATGATGTCTTTTATAGGCACGGGCCAAAATGTAATTCTTTATTAGAGCTGTCTGAAACGTCTGTCCACCAGTGCATCCACATTCATCCATCCATCTATCCATCCATCCGTCCATTCGTTCGTTCGTTCGCACATACTTCTAGCTGTCTGCGCAGACATAATGTGTGACACGTTCATGTTGTTGTTGTAGTAGTAGTTGTTGCTATTTTTGTAGTTATTGTTGTTGTTGTTGTTGTTGTCGTTGTTACAGTCGCTATTAATATAATAATTGCATTTTCAGCGTGCAAAAATTTGTTGCTACAAACAAGCAACAAGCTTGTTCATAATTAAAATAGATACAGTTAGATAATGAAATGAGCATGTATAAGCAAATATAAACAGCTGTATGATTCACGACTAGTTTATAAACTTGTAAAACATTGAAAAAGATTTTAAAGCTTCCAGCCCCAAATTAGCCCTGGCGGTGCCAATCATTCCAAACTTCACCGAGTATCAGTTTTTGACCTAAATTAGCTGAGTACGAAGTCGTATAGCTTTCATAATGGATACTGCAGACATTTTTGAAATATTTAAACACATTTTCACATATTTTTTTTTTAACTTAAAGATATCTTACATTCATACTATTACATTTAATTACCTCTAGCTTTGGAAAATTCTCGGATATATTGAAAAATATAATTTTTTAATGTGCTCTTTTTTTGAAGTCGCGTGGTCGCGCTCATGAGTTGACTCGAAATAACTTTGAAAAGCATGTTATAAAAATTAATTGTCGTATTTTTTTTATCCTCTAATTTACCACACTTCAATCTATTATTAAAAATTTATTGTTGAAAATCGTGGGGTCCCAGACGAGAATGTGGCTACCGAGAGTGTGAAACTCAATTTACGACCATCAAATCGCCATCGATCGCAACAGCTCAACATTTCACGCACTAGCCTGAGGAGAATTCTGCACAAAGTTCTCAGATTATTCGCTTACAAGGTCAAATTGGCTCAGCAATTGAAGGCGCACGACCATCCGTTTAGTTATCGCTTCGCAGTTTGGGCCATAAAGCAGCTTGAATTGGACAACGGTTTTAGACGAAAAATCATTTCTTCCGTCGAGTCGCATTTTCATCTCGGTGGCTACGTTAACAAACAAAATTGCCGTATCTGGGGCTCGGAAAACCCTCACGTTATTGTCGAGAAACCATCCACATCCACAGAATGCATCCACAGAAAGTGATAGTTTTGCGTGCGGATTGTGGAGTGTGGCATCATTAGACTATTTTTCTTCGAAAATGAGAATGGAAACAACATTTTGGTCAACGGTGAGCATTTCAGAGCTATCTTAACCGACTTTTTTTACTGAAATTGGAGACATGAATTTGGACAACCTCTGGTTCATGCAGAATGGCGCGCCATGCCACAAAGCCCATGCCACAATCCATCTCTTGCGCACCAAATTCCCAAATCGTGTTATCAGCCGTCTTGGCGGTGTCAATTGGCCGCCTCGGAGCTGCAATTTGACCACTTAGGACTTTTTTTTTGTGGGGAACCGTGAAGGACTGATGTTATGCCAACAATTCGGAAATGATTCAAGCACTTAGGGCCAAAATAATATAATAAATCCCTGAGCTACAGCCCGAAACCATGGAAACTTTGAGTGTCAGAATGCGCTACTGTGAAGCCAGCCAAGGCAGCCAATTGAACGACGTTGTGTTCCATAATTAATGGGAATGTTTGTTCTTACTAATAAAGCCATAATGCATGGAAAAAATTTGATTTTGTTCATTTTATAGCATTTTTAAAAAAAAACCTTGTATATGGCCCACGCATACGATTTTCTTATGTAAGAAAAATTACGTAGCCATTTTTTTTTTCTCAAAAGACTTGTGCTGCAATGTCACCGATGTGTGCTGTGATGTGGCAGCATTGGAAAATTTGTAAAAGTTTTATTTCGAATATAATGCTGTCATGCGCTTGGATTGTACTATATTTTTCCTGATTAGATCTCTACAAAATTTACTTATCTCCGTTGGAGTTCTCACACCAACCAAAAGCATCAATTAGCTTCAATTTTCAAACATTCCTTGAGTTTGCTACTTTTACAAAAACTCAATAAAGTTAAATAAAAACTAATTTAGATTTGGAGTAGACCTTTACCAAAACCACTTAATTGGCCCAGTTTAACACGGAAAGATCTTGTATTTGACTCGCTGGGATTCAAAAAACAAATGTAACACTAGTATTCCACGAGAGCAAGTCAGTGCCCTGGTGCAGTTAGGAACTTAAGACTCACGAAAAAAGAACCAGGAAACTCTACAGTAAGGCTTAACTAACTCAAGAGTCGACCTTATATTCATACCAGCAAGTTTTAACAAAATACAGCACTGAGAAAATCGAAAAGAGCCATGTTGAGGATATACTGTGAAACAACCGTCAGAATCTTTGCATTAATACGTCCACAGAAAGTTCTTACTAAGGATTTCTTAAATAGTATTTATACTTTTAAAAAAACCTGATGACAGTTTTACAAAAACTGTGAGCAACGCCAATTGCTGCATACTGATAGCGCGCTTTGGGGAGTGTACGTTTGTTCAGACTATACCCGCTCAGTAGATGGCGGAAACAAAGGTAATACGTACAACCCACTAGTTTCCCGTACCTGATGGATTCTACCTGTGCCTACTATTGTAAGTCATCGATTCCATTGCCCTTCTACTAAATTACAAGGATTTTTAAGCCCCATCTTTTAGTATTTATACCGGAAATGATATAGTTAAATTGTATAGACCGAAAAGTCAAAGTTCATTCCTTCTAGAGACAATGGCAAAAACTCTGGGAGAAAATTTTGCCCATGAATCTGACGAAACTACAGTGATGTCCAAAAGCCTAATCGAGTAAAATCGGTTACCCAATTTTTGCCACTATAAGATGTTTGCAACCAGTGTTGAACCTGTGATGCCATGATGTAAAAAAGTATACTCGAAAAGTTGCAAACAATGAGATGTATGGGAATCATTTCAGCTATAAGAATGTGCCCAACTAAAACTAAGGGTGTACTACTGGAGCTGCCTCCAAGTGAATTCACTGGTACGAAATTATATGGTGGGTTATAGAGATTATATGGTACCAGAATGTGAAGTCAAAGATTGTAAGTCAAGGTAAGGACAGAAAAGAAAATTAACCCGAACATGATATGGTTCCGAACATTTCTATAGTAAAATGAAGGGTTACAGTGCCAAAAAAATGCTTAACTAAGAATATAAAAATTCTCAGCGCAATTAGAACAATTACAATGGACAGATTTTGAATAAAGTTTTTCATTGTAAGATAGTTAAATAAAAAAAAAAGAGTTGGCTGTGCCGTGGACACACCCGTAGGTTTCACGTGACGAAGTTTCTTGCTGTTGTTGTTAATGTTGATTTTGATGTTGATGTTGATGTTAATATTGATGTTGATGTTGATGTTGATGTTGATGTTGATGTTGATGTTGATGTTGATGTCGATGTCATTGTTGAAGTTGATGTTGATGATGATGTTGATGTTGATGTTGATGTTGATGTTGATGTTGATGTTGATGTTGATGTCGATGTTGATGTTGATGTTGATGTGGATGTTGATGTTGATGTTGATGTTGATGTTGATGTTGATGTTGATGTTGATGTTGATGTTGATGTTGATGTCGATGTTGATGTTGATGTGGATGTTGATGTTGATGTTGATGTTGATGTTGATGTTGATGTTGATGTTGATGTTGATGTTGATGTTGATGTTGATGTTGATGTTGATGTTGATGTTGATGTTGATGTTGATGTTGATGTCGATGTTGATGTTGATGTGGATGTTGATGTTGATGTTGATGTTGATGTTGATGTTGATGTTGATGTTGATGTTGATGTTGATGTTGATGTTGATGTTGATGTTGATGTTGATGTTGATGTTGATGTTGATGTTGATGTTGATGTTGATGTTGATGTTGATGTTGATGTTGATGTTGATGTTGATGTTGATGTTGATGTTGATGTTGATGTTGATGCTGATGTTGATGTTGATGTTGATTTTGATGTTGATGTTGATGTTGATGTTGATGTTGATGTTGATGTTGATGTTGATGTTGATGTTGATGTTGATGTTGATGTTGATGTTGATGTTGATGTTGATGTCGATGTTGATGTTGATGTTGATGTGGATGTTGATGTTGATGTTGATGTTGATGTTGATGTTGATGTTGATGTTGATGTTGATGTTGATGTTGATGTTGATGTTGATGTTGATGTTGATGTTGATGTCGATGTTGATGTTGATGTGGATGTTGATGTTGATGTTGATGTTGATGTTGATGTTGATGTTGATGTTGATGTTGATGTTGATGTTGATGTTGATGTTGATGTTGATGTTGATGTCGATGTTGATGTTGATGTGGATGTTGATGTTGATTTTGATGTTGATGTTGATGTTGATGTTGATGTTGATGTTGATGTTGATGTTGATGTTGATGTTGATGTTGATGTTGATGTTGATGTTGATGTTGATGTTGATGTTGATGCTGATGTTGATGTTGATGTTGATTTTGATGTTGATGTTGATGTTGATGTTGATGTTGATGTTGATGTTGATGTTGGTGTTGGTGTTGATGTTGATGTTGATGTTGGTGTTGGTGTTGGTGTTGGTATTGGTGTTGTTGTTGGTGTTGTTGTTGGTGTTGGTGTTGGTGTTGGTGTTGGTGTTGGATTTGGAGTTGGTGCTTTTCGTTTAGCTTTTTTTTTTGCTTCCCCATTGGTTGTGCTCTAATTTCAATTAATCCAGCAAAAGTGATGCATATGCGTCACATCAGGCGGTTCCCTGAGGGTTTTTGACACGCCGTCAAATTTTTTTTTTTATTTTTGTCATATGACCGAAGATCTCACCTTTGTTTTCGTTCCTTAAAATTTACCGTTGCACCAGTAGTCACAGAGTTAAAAATCCATGCAACGTTTTTTCATGGCTGTAGCATTTTTACTGCATTATGTGATTGCATCCCTGAAATCATGACAACTAAATTTTTTTTGCAATTTAGTTCTGAAGCGTAATAACACATCCCTGCTGTCGTAAAACAAAATTTACTGTAGCACTCCTCCTGAGTGAGTAATAATTCCATGCAACGATATTACATTTCTGTTACATAAGCTGCTATATTCACGACCTGATGACGCCGGAATTTTTTTTTATTTTTGTCGTAAAGCCATGCATAAAAACTTTATTTTCCTTTTTAAACTTTTATCGTAGGTTATATTCTCATTGAGTAAAAATTCAATGCAACGCCGCTGCATGAATGTTTCGTTATCGATCTTTGAGCGGCTCTCTCAGTGTCCCCATGATGTCAAAAATTTTTTGTCTAATTTTGTTGTGAGGGCTTCTAGTAGGCCTTTATTGGCGTATCGTATTGTTAATCCTAGCACTAATACTCAGCGAGTAATAATTCCATGTAACAAATTTTCAGTTGCGTTGCTTACGCAGCTCCCACTACGTCCCTATGCCGTATTAAATTTTTTTTTTGTTTTTTAATATAGTCAAAGAATTAACCTTTATGGTCATACTATTTTTTTAATCATAGCTCTTGTACGCAGCGAGTAACAATTCAATGAAACGCAGATGAATTTTTAAAAAATTCATTTTTCAACTTTTTTGGAAACTAGAGCAGTATAACGTAACTTCGTCACGTCAAAAATATTACCCAAACAATCTTAATCAAATCCTAAAGGCCTATTCAGTTTATTGAGAAATCGTTTGTTAACTGGCCGCCAAGATTATGTGATATCAACCCTCTGATTTTTTTTTTTTTCTTTGGGGTTATGTGTAGTCAAAAGTCTTCCTCGATAAGCCAACTAAGATTCAAGACTTGGAAGCCGACATTACTCGCGTTATTCACGAGATACCGGTAGCAATGCTGGAAAAAGTAATCGAAAATAAGACGTTCCAAATGGACCACCTACAGTCTAGTCACAGCCATGATTTGAATGTTTTGAATCTTTAAAAAGTAAATGTCAGGGATTGGTCTATCGGATAATAATAAAGATTCCGCATCCAATTCTATTTTAACTTTTTTATTTAAAATTTAAAAAAGTTCTAAATGAATCACCCCTTAAGTGAGAAAAATGCTACAACTTGGAACATCTTAAAGCACCTAAATTTGTTAACATAATTATGTACTCGCTTTTAAAAAAAAGCAAATGTGCACATTTTCTATTTAACTCTCTACTCCGCTTTACAGGACAACTTTAGCACAAAAAAACATAATATTCGAATTTCTTAAAAAAAACATCACTTAAAACAAAAAAAAAAACTCCAAGCCATAGCCGCTCATGATAGCACACAACAGGCACATCACAGCACATGTTTTGTTTGTTTTTTTTTTTTCAATTATATTTTAAATTTAAAACAGCAGTAGCCAGCTTCTAGTTTTTCCTTGTCTTCTTTTACCTGAATATCCACCAAATTCAAATAAGAAAAAAGTTCTTACAAGTTCACAAACCAAAAATACATGCAAAACTTTCACATTTCAAGATACTCCTAAAGAACAACGATTTATTGCCCATGCATCTCCAGCTGGTCGTTGTTATTAACTTGCTTGTTTTGTATTAACCGACAATCAACATTTACCAGCTTATCTCGTTAGCACAGTTGTTAAAATGCCTCAACATCTCTTTCGCTGGATTCACATTTTAATCGGTTTCCTTATTAATTCAATAGTTTTTTTTCTTTTCTTTTATGTTTTGGCTCATTAGAACGCAATTGGAGTCGCTTAGACATGCTCGCTCTGCCTTTCTTTGATAATGTGCTGGAATTCTAAAGTATTTTCGCAATACACGCTATATCCGCAGTCTTCGCAGAGCTGGGCTGAGCTAAGATACTTACTTGGTCAGCCGCTGATGTTTGGTTTTATGCTCTATTTACAGTTACAGAGAAGTTGTGTGCCTACTTGACAGTCGCATTTTTTAAAAGTCACTCAGTCAATGATGAATCGACAAACATGCAGACATTCCGCCATTTACGTGGTTCTTATCTGATTTGGTTCAACCGACCACTTTATGGTTTTCTGCTTTTAAGGAGCTGTCTTGTATTGAGTGTGATTTTATTGGCTTTGTGTTCTTTCCAATTAAATTAAACCGTTTTTTAAATGCTCTAGTCCTTCATGTTATTCACAAGACTCAAAGAGATATAAAAAAAAAGAAAAAGAAAACTCTTGCAACAACCAGTAATGCGTGAATTGGGATAATATGGTTGCTATGGATGCGTTTGTTGTTTTATTTTTGGATTTTTAATAGATTTTTTCTAAGAAGTTTTGACTCAGTGTGCCATCGAGTTGGAACCGGATTAAATGCGTGCGTCTTTTTTTTTTTTTTTTAGAATAATAAATGCTCTTAAGTAACGCAGCCAGCAAAACAACTTCCAAGCGGTTTGTTTTGAGCTCATTAGCAATTGTGTTAGGCTTTGGTCACGCAGAATAAATCGAGGCATTCAAGTGAAAATGGAAAATTGAAAATTGAAGACAAAATTGAACTTTAAAGAATCTCTAATAAATTTGGTCTTTCGATTAAGTGAGGCTTAAAGCCATAAAATTTATAAGCTGATAGCTGATTTTCAATGAACTAGGGGTTGAATGATAACAAAAACAAAGTAAAAAAAAAAAAAGAAAAAAAAAATAACTTCCCCATTTTATAGTTATTTGAATACAATTAAAGTCATCAGAGCAAAAAAGCTTAAATTTCCTTTATGTGGACATGAAACAATACCGTTAACTTAAAAGAAGAAAATATATAACCTCAGTTAAACACTCGCTTTGTTATCATTTTAGAAGTACATATCTATCTTTTCTAAGTTTTTGAGATGCAAAAATTAAGTTATAATTGTATCCGGATCTTTAATCTAGAAATCTCCATCAGATACTAAGTGGGTTTCCAATTTCGAAAGAGAAATAAAACAATGCCAAACATATCGAACAAATTACAAAAAGTGTTCATAAGATGTAAAAAACTAGGTCAATAAAAAACCGGAGTTATTCATTTTGTTGCATGCAAACATGCAAGATCATTTTCATTTTGTTTTCTTTGATGTGAGTGTAAAAAAAAATATAATCACTTTGCACCAGAGAACAACTTGAGTGCATTCCAATGGTGTTTTGAATGTCTCGTCAATATACGAACTACGAATGTGCCTTCTGCATTAAAATTAACGCGCGAATACATGCACCAATGTGCTGTGATACGAATGGCCCTAGCGATAACGAATGCCTACGAATCAAGAGTACTCAAAGAAGCAAGACATGAGCAACATTCACCAAAAGCAATGAAAATCCATGCTTTTATGTTCATTCGCACCACAATTGTAAAAAAAAAAAAACAACTCCGAGGGTTTTGACGACTTCGTTTAATATTTTCGAAGTCGTTGTTACCGAATATTATGAAGTCAGTTTTTTCAGGTCACACTAGGTTTTCGTAATACGGGGAAGCGGCCGAGAGGGTTAATATGTATGACTCACCCCCATTACTTTTATAAAAGAAACATTTTTTCCTTTTTTTTTTTTTAGCTTTGAACCAAGGCTTTCAGGTAGAATACGTATTCAGTCAAGTCTGCCTTGGTTCAGAATAGGGTGATAGATTAGTGGGAAGGAAAGGGCAATCAAGTGAAACACGTGTAGAATGTTCTAAGAGTGGTGGAAAGCCAAAGGTGAGGTTATGCCTTTACCTCAGTCAATTCAAGTAACAAGGCAATCTCATCCACAAACTTCTCTAACATCAACTACAACTTCAAGGCGTAAATATTGATGAATTTTTAATTTCAATTGATTAGAAATGAGGATAGAAAATTAGAAATGTTTTAAAGCGAAGGACCATGGTCTGGCCGGAATCGAACCCGGGACCTCTGGGTATGGCAGTCGAGCACGCTATCAACTCGACTACCGAGGCCGCCAGACCATTCATTTTATAAAAGAAACCTTTGGGACCTATCCCCTCCGACCTCTCGTTAGAAGGTTCCTATACAAATTTAATGGTTTTTTGTTTATTCTCTACACCTAAAGAGGGGGGCTTAAAGGGAAGGCCGAAGCGGGTTAATATGTATGATCGACCCCCATTACTTTTGCAAAATGAATATTTTTCCCTTCGACACCTCTTCCCTCCGACCCCTCTTTATGTGGGCTCCCATACAAATTTTATTATTTTATGAAAAATTCATGCAGCAGCAGACACTCGAGTTTTGAGCGAAGCATCCGAATGTCTGCATTGTCTGGTTGCTGCCTTTATATCGTTTCGCAATCGTGACAAACTATGCTTAGCATCAATCGTTGCATCAATCGAGTAATCGAACTCGAGCAGTATGCATGCATATAGTTTTGTGTGCGATTGTGGCTGAGGACGAATATTATTCGAGTGACAAAAAATGACGAATGGTCTCATGTAGATCTTCTGGTTTGCACCGCTTTGATTATTCTCGTAGAAGTATTTTCCTTAAATTGAGACGGAGACTCAAACCCATTCTGCATTCTTCGAACAAAATTTAAGAACAGGATCATCTTTGCACCAAAAAGCATTCTAAAGAACAATATCACTAAAAATACGTAAAGAAAAATTAATCAACTAGAAAAACTAAAGGATAATCCTAAAATAAAAAAGAAAAAAGCAACGCAAAATAAACCTCTTAAAATATTATAAAAGGTTCATCCGTCAATATTTATATTTACCTAATTATTAACCGTACTTATTCCTTTCCTTATTCCTACTCTGGTGTCTATACTAGTCCTCATGCCTATCCCTATTATTGTATTTTTCCTAATTCTTGCACTATCGGTTTTTTAATTATTTTGTTTTTACGTCTCATTTCTAGGGCTTGGGCCAGTTCAAGTCCCAATCCTTGCCTGAATTATTCTCCTAATTATTTTCCTAATCGTTCTTCAAATCCTTGTTCTAATTTTTGTGCATATGTTTATCCTTATCCTTATCTTATTCCTGGTTCTTATAACTACTTGTTCAAGCCTTTGTCTTCATCCTTTTTCTAATCCTTATCTTTATCTTTATCTTTATCTTTATCGTTATCTTTATCTTTATCTTTATCTTTATCTTTATCTTTATCTTTATCTTTATCTTTATCTTTATCTTTATCTTTATCTTTATCTTTATCTTTATCTTTATCTTTATCTTTATCTTTATCTTTATCTTTATCTTTATCTTTATCTTTATCTTTATCTTTATCTTTATCTTTATCTTTATCTTTATCTTTATCTTTATCTTTATCTTTATCTTTATCTTTATCTTTATCTTTATCTTTATCTTTATCTTTATCTTTATCTTTATCTTAATCTTTATCTTTATCTTTATCTTTATCTCTATCTTTATCTTTATCTTTATCTTTATCTTTATCTTTATCTTTATCTTTATCTTTATCTTTATCTTTATCTTTATCTTTATCTTTATCTTTATCTTTATCTTTATCTTTATCTTTATCTTTATCTTTATCTTTATCTTTATCTTTATCTTTATCTTTATCTTTATCTTTATCTTTATCTTTATCTTTATCTTTATCTTTATCTTTATCTTTATCTTTATCTTTATCTTTATCTTTATCTTTATCTTTATCTTTATCTTTATCTTTATCTTTATCTTTATCTTTATCTTTATCTTTATCTTTATCTTTATCTTTATCTTTATCTTTATCTTTATCTTTATCTTTATCTTTATATTTATCTTTATCTTTATCTCTAAAAAAAGAACTAATTTTTCAAAACAATGTTTATTGACGGAAGAACATTTTGATGAATTAATTAATTAACTGAAGGACATTCAGTTACACGTGTACATTTGTTTGAAGGCGAAATTTCCATCTTAATCAAATTTAAACTAAAAAAAAAAAAACAACTTTGAACACAAAAATATTCTTATAAATAAGAATCAATAAAAATCGCCGAATATCTCAGGCAATTGAAACATTTTCATTCAATCCATTGAACTTCCGAATAAATTTACTACATTTTGCTCTAAACAGCAGATAAAAATATCGAATAAAAACGTGACTTAATGTCTGACGCTAAATCGTTTATCGACGAAATGAAAATTAAAAAGCTATTCACTCGAATGCCAAAGAATATCTACAAATTATCTTGGCCAAAAATCAACAAAAACGAAAAATATTAAATTAAAAGAAGCTACACGTGGCTCAACGCTGTAAACCACAAAAAAAAAACCAACAAATGAAAAATATGAAGATGAAAAAAAAAAACATAAAAATTTGGAGAAAATTATTTTATGACCCAAAGAGCTCGTAATCCTAGCTGCCAACAGAGAAATACTGAATGCGTGTGGGTGGGTGGGTGTATGTTGGCAATCAGAGGACGAGAATTGACCAAGTGTTGAATCGGTTGCAGAGCTATTAACTACAAATTGTAGGTCACACACACACAAACACTCATGAGTGCCAGACTGACACTTGGAGAAAAACTTGGTTGAACTTGAACTTTGAGTTAAAGTATAAAATGTTGAATTTCTCTTGATTTTATATATCTTAGAAATTTCTCCGTTATTAACTTTTTGCTATTATTTTTGTAGCGAGAAGAAAGAATGTAAATTATTATTTTCTTTCCATGTATCGCTTACATAGCAACAAGTTCTTTCTGTCATCTAATTGAATTAATTTATGTTCCGAAGCTGTTATACAATTTTAGTAGATAGTTGTTTTTTTATTTAATTTTGTATTTAAAATGGTTTTCAACAGCTTAATTTTAATTATTTTTTTTTTTATTCTTTTCTCTTTTATGTTTATTAAGTCATATAAATCATATTTATACGCTCTTAACTTTGCGTTGACACCTTGTTATGATTCTTCAAAATATATCTAATTGATTAATTTTCTGTTATGAAATATAAAATATTTGACTGCAGTTTGAAATTTTATTATTTCCCCCACACGCTATATTTTTCATGTATTTCATCTATTCATTCATAAAAATATGAAATATCAAAAGATCATAAATTCTAGAGATATTTTTGAACTATTTATAAAGAAGCTGTCACGTCTAGGTTGGTGGCAAATAATCTGTATTCTGCTGAGACAATAATCGATAGTTTTTTAAATTTAAACATTACTTCAACTATTTTACTTAAGTAATATTTTTTTCTCTTCTATTTTCAGGTATGTTAACAGACAGTCTTTGATATGAACTCAGATTCTTGTGCGTAAGTAAACACTTTAATTTTTTTGTTGTTGCATATGTCATTCTGTCAGCTAATTGACAGCTCAGCCAACAGCTGATTGAAATGTCAAACATGCCTAGACAAGCACATAATTTGCGTGCGTGGCTTTCTTTTGAATATTTGCGAATATCTTTTAAATTGACGCATTTTCTTTCGGCTTTGTTCTAATTGACTTCAAAAATAATCCCTGAGTCTTAGTCTTTAAATATAAAAATGATGAATTTTTAAAAATATCCAAGCAAGACAATTGAAAATTTTGTTTTTTTTTTTCTTTTTGCTAAATTACTCAAAATTAAATGCTTTTAAAATATTTGGCCCGCAGATAAGAACCGCTGAAAGCTTTTCTCTTCAATTGTCAACGTCATCAAATACATATTCGAAATGACGTAATATTTAATATTTTAAAATTTTTTAATTATTTTTGAATTAATTTTTCAACAATTTGAAATTAATTTAGCACTCGCTGAACAATAAATGAATTAATTATTTAATTTGTCGATTATATTTGCTAAATGAATTATGTTAATTGATTTGTTGGAAACGTCCCATTATTTTGATTAGGTCCATTAGGATTTACAGCAACGCCATTAAATTCACTTTTTTTTTTTTTTTTTTTTTAGCTTTGAACCAAGGATTTCAGGTGGAATACCTTTTCAGTCAAGTCTGCCTTGGTTCGAAATGGGGTGATAGATTAGTGGGAAGGAAAGGTCAATCAATTGAAACAGGTGTAGGATGTTCTAAGCGTGGTGGAAAGCCGAAGAAACATGTGAATTTGAAACAGAGGCAAGTGTTATGCCTTTACCTCAGTCAATTCAAGTTATAAGGCAATCTCATCCACAAACTTCTCTACCATCAACTACAACTTCATGTCGTAAATATTGATGAATTTTTAATTTCAGTTGAATAGAAATGAGGAAAGAAAATTAAGAAAGGTTTAAAGCGAAGGACCATGGCCTGGCCGGGAATCGAACCCGGGACCTCTGGGGTGGCAGTCAAGCACGCTACCAACTCGACTACCAAGGCCGCCATTAAATTCACTTAATGAATAAAGTTGCTTGTCGGATATAATAAAAAATTAAAATTGTTCAACTCACACTGAAATATTATAACCCTATTGTGATGATAAGCTATATTAACATATTTCGATCAAGGGCGTAGGCAGGATGAAAATTAGGGGGTGCAAGACCTTATAAAATTCTTTTTAGCATATCTTTCATATCTTTACCATATCTTTTTACCATATCTAGTTTCAAATAAAAAGGAAAATCCACATATTCAAAAGGAATTACATAAACAGAAACTACTCGATTGATAAACAATCTCAGATTTCTCAGCAACATACCCCCCTGGCCCCCCCTGGCTGAGCCCTTGATTACGATTTATAAAGATTTTAATGTTTTCAAGTTATAAAGTTATTAAGTTATAATCTAAAGAGCTACATAGAACCTTTTTGTATCAACAATAGGTGTAGAATTTGTTATTATAACCCTAGAACTGTATCGCTATTTTTTTTTTACCTATTCCTGTATTTTTTTTTACACCCCAACTTTCAAGGGCCCGTATCTCGTGACCTAGAATCACGTGAACTAAATTGTTTGGCCAAAAGTTTGGAGGGTCCGGGAATATTGACCAAGAAGGCCAAAAAACGTGAAAAACTAGGAAAAATTGTATTTTTCGTTAAAATAACGATATCTCAGTGAGTTTTTGACTAAATCTAGTAATTCCAACGGGGTTCTAAAGGGGAGATACTATGTTATAGGGATATTATAGCGGTTTTGGCCAATGTTCCAAAAATGCTATTTATTTTGAGAAATCAAAGTGCGCAAATTGCAAGAAATTGAAAAAACGATTTTTGCCGCACAGATCGTTACAATGAATAAGAATTTCGTTCAAGTTGGAAAAAAACATCTTTATGTGAAATTAAAAAGCACAATTATTGAGAAGAATATTAAATTTGTTTATCTCTCATTCTTGCTCACCACACTCCTGACAGATAATAGCTCTATGGTCTGGACACACGAAGGCCTGACACTTGGAGCATTTGGCTCACTATTTTCTGTCGATGATTTGGGGACAATGAACACATCCTCTCTCATTCAAAGTTAACTTGTATCACTGAAAACTTTAATTTCATACTGCGTCTAATCTAATGAACGAGTATGAATTGTAATATTTTTTATATCTTATATATTAATACGCAAACATCGAATGTTGTCGTACACTTTTTCAATATTTATTTTAGAATAAGAACAGTAAAACGTGCATGATTCGAAAGGTACTGCACCATAGATGTGCCGAATTATGTTAGATTTTAAATTGATGACCTTTGACCCGAAATATTAACGTTGAAAGCTTACATCAATTTTAGTTAGGGATCTCAGAACTGGGAAGAGGTAAAATAAAGAATGTGGTATCAGATGAAAGGTCTGGCTGCACAATATGGTTGAATATAAGATTGGTGACCTTTGACCTCAAATATTAGCGGAAAAAGAGCATTTATTAAATAAAAGCTAAACTATAAGAGATGGAAAAACATGATATAAGAGAGAAATTTAGACATTCATAAGATGTGCAAAAAATAATTTAATATTTTTCACCATCGTTTACGGTTACCCTACAATAAGCACTTTTTCATGTAACAAGTGTCAACATTTTTTTTAAAAATTTCCGTTATTTTGACATCAAAATTATTGTGATATCTCGAAAACTATAGATGTTTTCAGTACAACGTTTTTTGTATGAAAATTCGTTGGTTGAGAAAAAACTTTTTTGCTAATATTTTCCACGAATAGTATGTAAAACAAAATTTCCCGTTATCATGACATCAAAAGTATTGCGATATTTTGAAACCTGTAGATTTTTTCCATGCAATGCATTTCTTAAAGCAATGTCATTGCCTCAGAATGAGAAAAAAACAATTGATATTTCAAATTTTGATTTTGCATTCAAATATCTTAGCCATTTTTCAATCGATTTTCCCTAAATTTTCTTTGTCTGAAAGTTTAATTAAATAAATTTTGAGAAATAAGAAAAGATTTACCGTTATCTCACTAATTCAATTTCTTATGTTGTTTTCAAAAAAACTCTAAAATATTAAATTTGTGCTTAAAAATTAGACCAGACATTCTTTTTTTGTAATTTCATTTTTGTTTTTCTATTTTCTTCTCTCACACTCTTTCATATACCATATCATTTATTTGCAAAAATTGCTTCATTTTGACAAATCATTTAATTAAGTGTTTCTATCATCGAAAATCATGATGAGCTACCCCCTATGATTTTTTTGATGCAAATTACATTTTACAAAGTTCTACAGCTTAAAAAATAATTTCTGTGAAAAAATTTTTCAAATATTTCAAACCACTCTAAAGTTATATACACAAATCTATGTTTTAAGCCATTTCCTTATCTGCTTTATATATTATATATATTAGTATTATATCTATATATAAATAGGCATAGGTAGCACAACGAAGAACCATTTTCTCCCGTGTCAACTGAATTTGATCATTTTTTTTTCTAATCAATAAGAGTAGGGAGAAGGAGTGCACCGGATATAATTCAGAGTTTTTACATCGAATAGCTTTGGAAGTAAATGCCGTAAAACAATGGAACTCAATATGGAGTTCCCACTTGCTGATATCCTTCTACTTAAAAGTAGAATATGGGAAGTAAGGTACTGGGACGAGCATTGGACAATGGGGTGTGGCACCGCATACATAAGTCAAATTTTTGCTATTGAATAGCTTGAAAGTAAAAGTCACAGAACATGGAAACTCAGAGTAAAGTATTTTGTGAATTCCTGCTGGTGGTGCGTATGGTGCGGTATGAGTTCAGTTACGTTTGCACATGAGTGAAGAAAGAAAAAAATGTTTTCAATAAAAATAAAAAAAAAAATAAATCCATTTTTAAATGGTCGAATTTAGACCAAAGGCAGTACTAGTCTGTTTAAATACTTGTTAGCAGGTACCGTTTTTTTTAAAGAGAGTGCACATTTTTGGTTGTTTTTGGTGAGTAACTCAATGAGCATTTATTCCAAGTAGTTGTTGTTGTTATTTTTTTAACCAATATTGAGAGCAGAGCATTTTTTTTTTATTAAAACAAGTGCGACTAATCAAGTTGAAGGGAGCGTATATATGTAAATATATGTGAAGTGGGGCCACTTTACACTCATTACTTGTCCAAAAAGTTTAAACAACACGAAAATAAAAAAACTTTAAGATGACGAAAAATATACACAAACTGTATCGTGGGGTGAAAAAGCACCCCAGACGCACTTCTGAAGTTCAATGCTTGAGCAAGCACGTGGTACGGATGCCGCGAGCGTGCTCCCTCTACTCTCAGATGTAGAAACAGAATTATGGTTACTGTCCCGGGCCGTAAACGAAAGACGTTTGTGTCTGGCGCGAGATTTAAGCCAGTCTGGGGTGCTTTTTCACCCCACGATACAGTTCTAGGGTTAATAAAACGAACAATTGTTTAGATACGTCTTAAATTTTTATTGGATTATAGTACAAACACATGGATATTATATAAGAAATACAATTCCTTTCAAATGTCTATCTCGGCATAGTTAGGCGACTTTAATTCTTTTTTCGAAATTTCCGATCAGTCCTTCGCATGATTATGGCTCTATTTCTTCGATGGAGATTTTAATGTTCTCTTTGAGA
The DNA here is from genome assembly GCA_943735915.1 of Pherbina coryleti. Classification (NCBI taxonomy): domain Eukaryota; kingdom Metazoa; phylum Arthropoda; class Insecta; order Diptera; family Sciomyzidae; genus Pherbina; species Pherbina coryleti. Next base: position 150,263,647 of record OX030948.1, on the reverse strand, counting down.
GTTCGAATACTTTACAGAGGGTAAGTGTATTCTTACATTTAACATAATCCAAAATAAAGAAGTCTAACAATGCTAAGTCGCAAGATCTTGGTGACTGATTGGTTTCTCCAATACAAAAAATTACGTGACCAGGGAACTTTGAGCGCAATAACTAAGTATGCCGCGTGTCATTGACTAAAAAGTACGTCCCTATGACGCACAGTGTAATGAGTGCGGACAAAAATATCCTCCGTATAGTTTAGAGTATTAATATTCATAATGAAAGAGGATTTTGCGATATCTTTTCAATTACGGCCGCTCTTCAAAATTTGACCTGAAAATATGATAAAATGTTTTTGTTTACAATTTGACACTGTATATTTCTTAATAAAGCGTACATTTTAGTATACAAAATATGCAAGAAATGAACTTACGTATATTTTATGTGTCTTAGTATAAAATCTTTTCAATAAACTTACTTACTTATCTGGCGCTTACAGCCGTTGGTCGGTTTTGACCTCGTATAAGTTTGTGTTTTGCGCTTGCTGGCGCCAGTTGGAAACACCGACCGTGGTCAGGTTATCCAACACTTGATCCTTCCAACGAATATGTAGACGTCCTCTTCTGCGTTGACCACCACCGTGCACCGAATCAAATATTTTGTTCACTGGAGTGTCGTTTTCCATTCGCTCAGTATGACCTAGCCAGCAGAGCCGCTCGATTTGATGCGCTTAACTATGTCGATGTCAGCGTACAGCGCATACAGCTGGTGGTTTCATCGAATTCGGACTTGCCATTGACGCAGATTGGACTGAAGATCTTACCAACGATCTTTCTCTCGAAGGCTCCCAAAATATTTTCATCAGAACTGCTCAACGTCCAGGTTTGTGCTGCATATAATAGTACGGACATGATTAGTGACTTATAGAGCGTGAGTTTTGTTTGTCGAGAGAGGGCTCTGCTTCTCAATTGCCTACTCAGCCCAAAGTAACACCTGTTGGCAAGAGTTATCCTTCGTCTTATCTCAATACTGAAATAGTTGAAAGAGTTTGTACTGAATCCCAAGTAGACAAAGTCCTTAACAACCTCTAAGGAAATGTTGTCAACATTGAATGGTTTCAAAGACGCTGGGACTGTTTATTTGTTGACACTAGGTATTTCGTCTTATCTGCGTTCACTGCAAGACCCATTCGACTCGATTCTTTCGCTAACCTGGAGAATGCTGCACTGACTTCGCGCATATTATGGCCAATGATATCAATATCATCAGCATAAGCCAGCAGCATAATACTCTTGTATGTAGGGCGCTTCAACGCATTATTAGCATAATAATAGGGCGCTTCAACGTCTCAGTTGAGCAGCTCGGATAATCTTCTTCATGGCTAGGTTGAAAAAGTTGCGCGATAAGGGTCACGACCTTGTATGAAACCTCGTTTGCTATTGAATGGAGGAGTGAGATCCTTCCCGATTTTTACTGTGCTGCTGGTGTTGCTCAGTATCATTCTTCAAAGACGAATGAGTTTAGCAGGAATACCAAATTCAGACATGGTGGAGTATAGATGATTCCTTATTGGACTGTCGAAGGCGGCTTTGTAATCTACAAAAAGATGGTGTGTGTCGATTTGTTTTTCTAGGGTCTTCTCCAAGATTTGTCGTAGCGTAAATATCTGGTCTATGGTGGATTTACCAGGTCTGAAGCCACACTGATAAGGTCCAATCAGCTGGTCTACGATTGGCTTCAGTCTTTCACATATTGTGCTCGACAGGACCTTATATGACATATTAAAAAGGCTTATCCCACGGTAGTTGGCGCAAATGCTGGGATTGCCTTTTTTGTGGATTGAACAGAGCACACTGAGATTCCAAACGTTTGGAATGCTTTCTTCCGCCCATATTCTGCATATGAGCTCATGAATGCATACAAATAGACCTTCGCCTCAGTTTTTGAAGAATTCAGCAGGTAAACCATCGGCTCCTGCGGCTTTGTTGTTTTTAACCCGGCGTTAGTGTGGTGGTGTATGACATACCCCAGAGACCTTATTTCCTTCAATATCTTCTTTGTAGTATTTGTAAGTTTCAATAAAACTATTTTTTATTTCAATTGCAACGCACCTAAAATATTATTTTTTTAACAGTAAATCAATCAAGAAATGAGAAGCTATTTGAATTGTTTCCATAAAATAATTTTTGTAGTATTTATACGACTTATACTTTTGAGGTATGTCATACCCCACCACACTAATGGCGTAACTTTTTTCCACCACACTAACGCCGGGTTAAGCTGAGCTATAGCTTTCAAGACCTCACTATGGTTGGGCAGCGGAACTTCAATGCTGTCGTCCACAATTGGGGTTTTCGGGATATCATCTCTATTGGCGGGATTGTTGTCGTCGACGCCTTTTAAAAGCCTAGATAAGTATTCCCTCCACATCATCAGTGTACTCTGGATATCCGTCACTAGATTCCCATTTTCATCCCTGCAGGAAGAGGCCCCGGTCTTGAAACCATCGGCCAGGCGTCTTATTTTTTCGAAAAATTTTCGGACCTCATTCCTGTCACCATGCATCTCAATTTTCTCGCACTCACGCATTTCTGCTTCCCTTTTCTTTCGCCTGAAAATGCGTCTCTCTTCCCTCCTCTTCTCTTTGTATCGCTCCTTAGCAGCACGCGTTACAACCGACTGCAGGGTGGCTTTGTAGGCGGCATCTTTTTCTCCAGTGGCGTCGTGACACTCCTGGTTGTGCCGCTCGTTTCGGCGAGAACGGTGATAGCCAAGCACCTCTTCGGCAGCCGTATGCATAGAGTGGAAAATGTAATTCCACTGCGCGTATATATCGTCGATCAGATGAATGTTTTTTTGAAGCAAGAGTGAGAGTCGAGTAGCGAAGTCTTCGGCTGTTCCAAGGTATATTCAACAAGGAAGTGTTAGTTGTTGAAATTCTCTCTTGTGGTGGGTACAGCACCTGTCAAAATCGGCTGTTTACGAATAAAAGGACACTGTTCTATTCGCTGTTTTTTTTTTCTTCTTTATATTCTTCTTGTGTTTAAAAGCTACTATACCCACCTCTCCGACACGAGTCTACCTTGTTAAATATGGCTTGGGCTGTTCGTTTTGATTGCAGTTTTTCGACGTCTTGCTTTCTCTGTGCTGGATTGCGAGCATTCTTGTTTGCGCACAGGCGAGTACGGATCTTGGCTGCGACAAGATAATGATCCGAGTCTATATTGGCACCACGGATCGTGCGTACATCTAAAACACTGGAAGAGTGCCTTCTGTCAATCAAAACGTGATTAATTTGGTTGCACGTCTTATGATCAGGAGACAGCCAGGTGGCCTTATGAATATTGAGCTGCTTAAATTTAGTGCTACTAATGACCATGTTTCGCACTGCGGCAAAGTCAATCAGCCTCATTCTGTTATCGGAGTTATTGTCGTGAAGGCTATCTAAACTTATGCTTCTCCGCATGGCTATGGATTGCACATTTCTTGGATTGCAGTGATATCAGCGGTGTATCTTTCTAAGATAACTATCAGTTGGATAGAGGCACCATCCCAATTAAGGGTTCGTACGTTCCAGTGCATATGCGTAAATTATTGTTAGTTTTTCGTTTGCGGTAGTGGTCATCAGATCTGGGATCATTTATATCTGAATTCTTTTTTATTTCATTCATATGGCCGACGCACAACTCTTTATAGGCAGGTAGCGCGCCGCTCCACCCTCTATAGGTAGGTAGTCCGCCGCTCAGATTAGCCGTCAAACTAACGGTTGCCAATTTATCGTTTCTAGAGGACACCATATGGATGATATGAGATGATTTCCATATGGATAATGCTGGCCTCACCAAGTTGGGGCAGTCAGACACGTTGTCATGTCATATAACATGTCATATGGCTTATCATATGTCATATCATATGTCATATCATATGTATTGTCATATGTCATGTCATATATCATGTCGTATGTCATGTCATATGTCATGTCATATGTCATGTCATATGTCATGTCATATGTCATGTCATATGGCATGTCATATGTCATGTCATATGTCATGTCATATGTCATGTCATATGTCATGTCATATATCATGTCATATGTCATGTCATACATATATCATGTCATATGTCATGTCATATACCATGTCATATGTCATGTCATATCATATGTCATGTCATGTGTCATGTGATATGTCATGTCATATGTCATGTCATATGTCATGTCATATGTCATGATATATGACAAGACATATATCATGTCGTATGTCATGTCATATGTCATGTCATATGTCATGTCATATGTCATATCATATGTCTTGTCATATGTCTTGTCATATGTTATGTCATGTCATGTCATATATCATGTCATATATCATGTCATATGTCATGTCATATTTCATATCATATGTCTTGTCATATTTTTTGTCATATGTCATGTCATATGTCATGTCATATCATGTTTTCATGGAAATCGCACTACACAACATATTTACACTATGATTCCAAAGGGTTGCCAAATTCTGGAGAAAAATTTTACAAACCGGATAAATGCATTTTTTTTACAATTTAAACGATAATCTTAAATTTAGCTGGCATAAACATTTTTCAATAAAATTGGATTGTAAACAAAAATATAACAAATATTTGCTGAAGAAATACTTACGAAAAAAAATAGGAATCATTCATATCTGGAATAACAACGCGAACAGAGCTTTGGGTTATTTTAACGAAAGCAAATATTTAAATGCACTTCAAAAGAAAAAAAAAAAGAAAATACTGAAGAAATTGCAGACAAAATTTTACATTTTCGAATGCGTTGTAGCCGTGAAAATTATATTCCAAACGCTGCAGAGCGCAGACGAGTTGCCATTAAATTGATTTATTTACTTTTAATATCTAGCCAACTGCAGGCAAAAGATGAAAATAAAACTAAAACTAACAGTGTGTGTTTGTGTGTGTATGTGTTTACAGTTGTGTGCGTAGGGAATTTGTAGGGGTTAGCAGGGGCTTTTAAATGGGTTGGGTGCCATCGTCGCTGCTTGAGTTAAAACGCTGCGCTGCTAATTTCGTTATGATGATTTTTTTTTTTTTTATTGTTTGAAATGCATTTTTTGTGCTTTAAGGGATGGATGGGACTCCTCACTCGCTTGTTGCCATGTGTTGAAACGGAAAACAAACAAAGTTTTCCAAATTGATAACCATTTTAAATTTAAAAACTTTTGTTAATAAAAGTCAAACAAAAATGAAAAAATTACGAAATTCTGCGAAATTCAAGTGAGTTCAAAAATGCTCAATTTGTATCCGTAAGATACGTACGCATGGATATGCAGTAGTAAAGATAATTTAAATAGATGCTGCTGCCAACTTAAGTCAGTCAGTTAGTCAGAAAGTCGGTGTTGTTGTAGTTGTAAATGTTGTTGTTGGTAGTTGTTGTTGTTGAGGCTGTCGCGCTGTTTTGTCGTCTCTAATAAGATTGAAACGGATGATGTAGCCATGTGTTGGCTTGCGCCGTCCTCCAAAAATTACAACAAAAAAAAACAACAACAACATTTCGTCAGTCACTGGCATTTAGCCAAATTGGTGCTGAAAAGTTTGCCTTGCATTTGGTTGCGAACATTTGGTCCAATAGCTGGCCTGCAAGCAACGAGCAGTCGGGCCATTTGCATCAGGAATGCGGCAACGGGGACGCCTTTGCTCTACACTGTTTGGCCGCTGTGGCTCGTTTATTAATTGAACAAATCATATTTAGTCATATTTAGTCACAGAGTCATGAACACAGCTTCAGTTCGCTGCACTGACCAGGAGTTGGTTTTTTTTTGTTTTGCGCGCAGTACCATCTGTTGAATTCACCTCATTTTTTTATATTGTTGTATATTTTATAATTACACAGTCCAACAAATTGAGACTTTTTAATGGCAATAAAGATACCGTGCTATTATTCTGAAAGAGCATATAATACTTACCAATTTTGTTGAACATTAACAGTCCAACACTTTTGATTTTATTTTTCTGTATTTGCACTTAAAGGTTATATAAAGCAGGGATACCCATCGCCCAACACTTTTTCCGTTCTTTACAAAACCTTCAATATTTTAATCTTGTTCCAATTCACCGAATTCAGTTTGCAGCTACACCCTCGTATCTTATTGCGTTGTTGTTGTATACGGCCTTTCAACAAGAGGTGTCATTTTAAATTATAAAAACACAAAAATCAATGTTTTTGTGATAAAATAACTGATAATTTTATTTTAATTCAAAGTACAAACTCTGAAGTTAGTAATGATACTTAATACCTGCCAAATGTCCGCCGCGGCTGTTCGTTATATGGTTATTCTTTTGATGAAATTTGTCATCACATTTTTGCATAATTGCGTCTGTATCTCGCGAATAACAACTCTAATATTGTCTTTGAGTGCTTGAATATTTACTGAAGCATTGGCATAGATTTTGTCATTAACGTAGCCCCAAAGAAAAAGGTCTAATGGTGTTAAGTTGCACGATCTCGGCGTTCAATCAAAGTCTCCATTTCGAGAAATCACACGTCCAGGACCTTATCCACGCAATATAGCCATTGTTTCACCAGCTGTATGGCATGTGGCGCCGTTGTGCTGAAAATAAACCTCGTCCACGTCCATAGCATCAATTAAAAAACCAAAACAAAGTCAGTCAACATATGTAGTTCGGTAACGCAATCCATTCACTGAAATGGTCGCACCAGCATAATTCTCGAAAAAATACAGCCCACTCCGCCACTCCAAAAACCGCACCAAACTGTCACTTGTTGTGGATGCAGAGGTTGTTCGACTATTTCTCTTGGGTTTTTAGAGCCTCAAATGCGCTCTTCACGTGCCTAGACAGATAAAAATCGGCCTCATTACTTCGAATAATTTTGTTCGAGAAATCATAATATTGTTGATGCAGCACCCAATCAGCAGATGAACGGTGGTTTCCATGGTCAAAAAAGTTCAATTCTTGTGTCAACTGCACCGAATAAAGATGTCGGCTAAGATCTTTATACAAAATACGGTGCAAAGTGGATGTGGATAGGCCCAACTCCAGTGATTCTCTCGAAACTTACAAACGAACCTGTGTTTTCAGTCACACTCTCAGCTACAGTTGACCTGTAGCGATATTTTCAGTTGACCAAGCTGAACGAGCACGAGTTAGGGGTCTTTACATCAATAACTGTTCCGAAACATACGAATTTATCGATCAATTTTACTATCTTTATATATAAAAATAAGTTGCATTGTGTATAAAATTCATGTTCCCTGTAATGCGTGAAATGATTTCGTTTCTGGAACTTCGTTACCATGAAAGGTGAAAAAGGTATAAAAATACGAAGGTTTTTATGTATAAACGGTCTTTGTACGTGTATTGGTTCATGAATTATAGGCATTATAGTGAACTTATACAACAATACAGGTGTGATCAAACACAGGTGCGCACATATGGTGTATATAGGGAAATATTTGCAAGGGAAATTGGAAATAAATGGAATATTGGAATAATTTGGCAAGTCTCACTTTAGTTTACATTTGCGATAAAAATATAAGCATAGTAAAAATTTTCCATACCCCTTTTTTCCATACCCCCTTTTACCGCCCACAAATCAATAAAAATGCTATATTTAAGACGGTTTTGGTGGTATTAGACCAGTGGTGATCAACGCACAGTTCAAACAACAACAAAGAGAGCTTTCCGAGTGCACAGCTTTACACTGAAACAAGAAGTTGTTAAAAGCTCTCACAACATTTGGTGCAAGGAACTCTTGTCGAGTGTTGGATTTTCAATATAATCATTTCTTTTTTATTTTTGTGTTTGTATTTCGGTATTTTCACATAGACAACATCAAGCAAAAATGTATTAATGCTTTTCCTGAAACATTACAATATATTTACATTAATTCATAAAAAAAACAGCGAGCAACACCCTCACCCCATGAACGCTCAAAGCATACTGACTTGAAATTTAAAGCACAGCAGAAAAAAACTAACTTTTACGCAGTGTACAAACACAGCGAGTCGATTGCTACTTCGTGTGCAAAAGCTCAACAACACACGATGCCCGCGGGCTATGGGAAATCATGTAGTGAGCACCACTGTATTAGACTAAAATTTGGTAAATAAGTTCGTATGGTTACTGTCGGCAACTATACTAAAACTGGGCGTGGTCTAACTATATATATTTATATGCACCCACTTTTTAGACATCATTATTATTCCTGAGTTGTACATGTTTTGATAGTGAAACTTGATATGTAGATGCTATGGGCCCAAGAGGCAGTAACTATATATTTGAGCGAATATTAAACAAAGGAGAATTTGATCACACAGGCCAAATTTATGATATCGTATTGCTTTGGAACTAAATGTCGTACAACAATGAAGGTCTTTCTACTGAAAAACTGGCACGGGCATTCGTGACTCCACCCATATAAGCCAAATTAACGATACAGAATAGATATAGAAGTAAAAGTCACAGTACATTGAAACTCAGAATTTCGATACCATTTGGTGACGTCCTTCTACTAGAAAAGGTGAAATGCATTGGACACACCCCCTCAACCCATACAATCCAAATTTATGATACAGAAAAGCTATGTAAGTATAAGACAAAGAACATAGACAAGACAAAGAACAATTAAGTTACTACACTGAAAAAAAAATGTTTTAAAATTGACGACAGTTGTTGTTAATTTGACGATATTTGTGTTTAAAAAATAGCTTGCAACAAATTTCGTCAAAGTAAGAGCAAATGTATTTAAAAATTTTGAAAAACATATGAAAAAAAAGTCAAATTAACAACACATTTTGTGAACACATTGTGTTTAATTTTAAGCTAACTTTTTTTTTTCAGTGTACTTGGTAATATCCTGCTACTGGAAAATGAAAAATGCAAAAAATATTTTGAATATTTTTTAATTAATTAATTTTTTTATTTCATATACTACGTTACTTTATGGGGGTGGAGGGGAGTGTTTTTGAAATGCACTACAAAAAAATTTGAGAATCGGTCACGTAATTTATGAACGACCCCTATGTTTCGAGTACGAGATGGTTTAGAAATAATAACGCTGAAGGCATTGCAACATTTTCCGGTACTTACCTAGATAAGGTGCAGCAAAGCGCACCGGAAGAAAGCTAGTAGCTATATAAGAAAGCGCTAAATGACGACCAAAGACTGTACGAACTTTACGAATAGTGTTGTCGATATTTTCACCGTTTTTGTAGTAAATTTTTACTATTTCAATGCATTGTGCGAGTGTGTATCGATTCATATCTGAAAACTCCTAGTATTTCTTTGTCAAATGCCGTCAAATAACAGTTGTATGTTGCCACCTGAAGAAATGGTGAAAATTTAATATGACACCCTTTGTTGAAAGACCCCATGCAAATGAAAAACTCTGTAGAAACTGAAAGTGCTTTTTCCCAAGGGATTTTATAATGAACTCACGATTCGAATGATGGATTAGTTTAATTTTTTTTTTTTAAGGTAATTTATTCGTGACGATGTGTAACGTTTTCAATTTATATGAACATTTTCAAGGTCACTTTATTCGTGAAGCTTATAATTATTTCAAAAGCAAATATTTATATGAAATTTCCACTCCCTATCAGAGAACTGCAGCGAGTAGTTATAAACAGAGTTGACTCGAGTGTATACGCATTAATTTGGCTTCTACTTCATATTCATACTCATCAAAAAAAGTTGCGGTATTCATAACACACAACTTAGCTCTTATGCTTCATGCTTCATACTCTGGAAAACATATTGAGACGTTTGAAGTCATCAAAGAAAATTCGCAGAGGAAGGCCATTTCGAAATCGATCTACCAAAATTGCTTTCAAGAATGTAAGTTTCTTACATATTGGCATATGTGTATCGCCTCCAATGGTGATTATTTTGAAGGTGATAAAAAAGATATTGAAAAATAATGAACCGTTGTTTTATTTGCGCAGTCCGGTTCAATTTTGAACAGAAGTAGATATCTGGTCAATGAAAGATTTTCCAGATCTAAAGTCTCGCACAGACAAAATTCAATCAGCTAATTTACGATAGAATTCAATCTTTCACATATTACACTCGACAGGACCTACCATGGTTAGGCTGCTGCAAAATTGCTCTAGGGCTGTATTTTTACAGTCGCAATAGTTCAAACCATTAAACTTGCTGGTTTTTTCTCCCAATATTTTAAATTGCTCTGTTTTTTTTTTACTTTTGTGCTTGTTTAGTTTTCCAAAATAATTTTCCCCTAATAAGCAAATAAAATAAATTTCAATGTTTGCGCGTTGCCTTGCAATTAAAAATGTTGTTAAAATGTTCAAAAAGCATGGGCAAAATAATTAAGTTGTCGCATTAAATTAGATGGCCTGCAGCGCACAGCAACCGCCATCGCCTACACTGACGCACAGTGGGCTGGCAACATGTATTTGTTGGTAAAAAAAAAAAAAATTAGGAGAAGTTCTACTATGGCAATGAACTTTTACATGCTTTTTCAATTACACCTAATTGAGAAAAATTCCAAAAACAAGCGTGAAAAATCAATAGAATTTTTGGCTTTCCACACAAAGTCAACCTTAATTTTTACTTGTAAGAATATGGAAAGAGATGTCGACAAGAAATATGCAGCGTTATTGTATAGTTTGCAGTAAATCATTGAGACGGCAATCATCTCTCTTAATAAACAAATAAATTAATATTAATTTGTAAACAAATAAACAAATTAACAAAAAAATAAACACCGTGTAAATCTTACGGATTTATTTTTCTAATTCATCTATGCATTCCTTTTGAATAAATGTCAATTAATTGTCAATAAACTGTTGTTACAATTGATATCATTAAAATAGTGCAACCCTAAAAATATGCAACATATTTGGTTATTTGCTTACAACATTGCACCACCACTCCAAATCATTTTCTGCAATATTTTCTTTTATTGAAAATATAAATTTTTTTTAGAAATTCCAGAGAAAAGCAATGTTTTTAGAACTAAATTGAATGTAGAGTTATTCGCGTTTCAATTTTTCACAGTGAGCTCACTTAATTTTTACCAAAAAAAAAAAACTGCACACCTAAAATTTGTGATTTTCTTATATTGGGGTCGTTTCACGCCAAACCGCCACCTAATTTTTTGATAACACCATTATGGAAAATATTTATATATCATATATGACAGAAAGATGCTGTCCATTCAAATAGTGCTCAAGAAGAAGCAGTAAAGTTGTCGTTTATAATTTTTAAAAAGCTAAATTGCTTCAGCTCTCCATCTTTTCGAAAATAGATAACAATGGGTGAATTGTAACCAGAGAGAGCGTAGTTTAGAAAGCATTAGTTTAGAACAGCGCAGGGCGCTCCATAGCTCACTGAGCTCTCTGCGAGCGTAACTTTACACATGTACATAAAGCTCACTACAGAAGAGAATATAATTCAGTCGTTCGCAGACGGTGATGAGTGAAGGTCTATGTCGCTTTGCGCTGCGTATTTTATGTACACTCTTAAAAACCCAACCTATTGATTTATAGATTCATAATAGTTTTGCATGTATTTCTTTATTTCAGAGATTTTTATGTTATTCGCATATATTAAGGTTTCGTATAATTCATACATACATATTACCTTTTATAATTCTTTGAATTGTTTAGTCATATTCTTGTATTAATTTTTTAATAATTAATTTTGTGATTACTTACTTACTTATTTTATTTACTTATTTATATTTACTTATTTTTCGTTATTAATTTTAATAACACGGTGTAACAGTGAAAATAAACTCGGCTCGAGACATAGTAGAGATTGTAGGTCTAGTTGAACATAAGATAACTGCATACTTAGTTTTGTGAATATACCCTCAAAATCGGGAATTGTGGTCAAAAAACCGATTTTAGGTAGGTGCATGTATAGTTTGTTATGTAACTCCGTTATATCTAGCTCAATTTTAAAAATTTAAACATTGATAAAAAGAAGAAAACTATACCCTTAATATAATATACAGACCGTTTTTTTACAAAAAGAATTGACAAAGTTACAGGCAAAATCATTTGAAAATTTCTCATTTCTTTTTAATTTTTTCAACTTTAACAACGTTTTGTTAACAAATTTTGTTTTTTGGCACTATTAGTTTTAGTAAGATTCTGAAAGCCTGTTAAATTTTACGTTCAATAAGCTATCATTTACTTCAATTGGCTGGAATACAAATGCACTATCGAATTTTTAGTATTCGTAAAAAAATACAAAAAATTTAATTTTTTTTTTTTTTTTCTAAAAAGGTTTATTTGACCTTTTTCGTTTATATATATTATAATCGATTTCACGTTTTAGGGACCAGCAGTAGTCTGCCAGCATATTTATGGAATTTTTTCCCTAAAAGCCGGTTTCTATAGCTTCCATCTCCTGGTGGAACCTTTCTCCTTGTTCATCACTAAACTACCCAAGGCTATTCGGGAAAAAGTTTATATGGGAGTGCAAAAAATGTATTTTGATTGACATATTGCAGCCCATTTTTTGTAGGCACTTAAAAATTCATTTACAACATCTAAGTAATTTCGACTCTTCTTCTTGCCGAGGAAATAAAAGCATAACGAAATAAAACTATTCCAAGCTCTTTTTTTCAACTGGATTTAATTTAGAAACGAAATCAGTGTCCAAGAAAATTTTCCAAATTTGTGGGCCCACAAATAAACCTTAGAATAACCGAAATGAATAAATAACTTTTATAAAAGATTTGAACGTGCAGGATACTTTCTTTGATTTTGGCCTCACTTAACCTAGGAAACGCTGCAATCAGATTTTTTTTTTTTTAGCTTTGAACCAAGGATTTCAGGTGGAACACCTATTCAGTCAAGTCTGCCTTGGTTTGAAAATGAGATGATAGATTAGTGGGAAGAAAAGGGCAATCAAGTGAAACACGTGTAGGATGTTCTAAGCATGGTGGAACATCCTTATATTTATTAATCACACGACTATCCCATTCGCAAATAATGCAAGGATACTTGGTATATCCACCTTGCATTCCAAACAGTATTGTTAGAGCCTTTAAGTCGGCGACATACATATATCAGAATTTAACATATCAAGAATCACACAAAAAGTTTTTAAATAAATCATACTCTTGCAAGATCCCTCAATAAACAAACGCCATTCATTCGGAGCGTGTTTGTGGTTGAAAACTGCAAACAGTTCCGTCACATCCGGGCAATACACCAGCTTTATGATAATATATTTAAACGAAAAAGGTCAAAAAAACATTTTTAGAAAAAAAAAAAAATTTTTTGTATTTTATTACGAATACTAAAAATTCGATAGTGCTTTTGTATTTCAGCCAATTGAAGTAAATGATAGCTTGTTGAACGCAAAATTTAACAGGCTTTCAGAATCCTGCTAAAAATAATAGTGCCACAAAACAAAATTTGTTAACAAAACGTTGTTGAAGTTGAAAAAATTAAAAAAAAATGAGAAATTTTCAAATGATTTTGCCTGTAACTTTGTCAATTCTTTTTGTAAAAAAACGGTCTATATATTATATTAAGGGTATATTTTTCTTCTTTTTATCAATGTTTAAATTTTTAAAATTGAGCTAGACATAACGGAGTTACATAACAAACTATACATGCACCTATCTAAAATCGGTTTTTTGACCACAAATCCCGATTTTGAGGGTATATTCAAAAAACTAAGTATGCAGTTATCTTATGTTCAACCAGGGCTACTACCTCTTCTGTGTCTTGAGGCAAGTTTTTTGATTTGTTTTCATTTTGTAACACCGTGTAATTGGTATATATTAAGATATTATAATATTAAGATAATTATTCGTATATTTATATAGGTTTCATATAATTCATCCATATTACCTATTTAGATTCTTTGAATCATTCATTCGTATTTCTCCTATTAAATAATGAAATAATAAAGAATACGGATGATTAAAAATTAAAACATAATGTAAAAAATAAAAACTTAGAAATCTAAATAATTGTGACAACTATTTCGCTCAGTGTGCGCGATTCGAGAGAGCACTAATACTAACAAGACAAAATAAAATTTAACTGTGTTAGAATGCCCAGCCCTGGTTTAGAACAGTGGTGGTCACTACATTGTTTCTCATAGCACGCGAGTATCGTGTGTTGTTGAGCTTTGGCACACGAAGTAGCAATCGGCTCGCTGTGTTTGTACACTGCGTAAAAGTTGGTTTTTTCTGCTGTGCTTTAAATTTCAAGCCAGTATGCTTTGAGCGTTCATGTGGTATGGGAGTCGCTCGCTGTTTTATTTATGAATGTACGTAAATATTTTGTAATGTTTCAGGAAAAACATAAATACATGTTATTCTTCACTATTTCCTTTATTTTATGTTCTCTATGTTAAAATAGTGAAAATCAAACACAAGAATAAATAAGAAAGGAAAAATCCTACACTCAACAGGATTTCCTTGCACCAAATGTTGTGGGAGCTTTTTATAACTTTTTGTTTCAGTGTAAATCAGTGATATTCACGTAGCACCACGCGTGGTGTGACCAGTGTTGCCATATTTTTTTTTTTTAAAACTTTAATTTCCAGAAAAACAACTTGTTTTTTGGTGAAAAAACTTGATATTAAAAATTAACTAAAACATGTCTTTTTAAAATGTGTGCTTAAAAATTTTTGGCAATTCGTTTTGTTCTCTCGTTTTCCAGTTATTTTGGCCACTTCATTTCTCAAGAAAATACGGAAGACTTGATCTTCAACTCTGAATGTATGACCACTTTTACATTGGTCAAGACTTGAAATCAATTCTTTGCTATTCTCTTTTAAACTTACCCTCTCTCACGTTGATGTCCGTGTCTTTCATCAACAAACTCACAGACTTGATTTCAAGTCTTGACCAATGTAAAGTATAAAAATTAATGCCAAAAATTGACCGCCAAAACTCGACGAAGGGAAACAGAGACAAAAGAACAGAAACAATGACAGCAACAATAATAGCAACAGCGCTGCCATATAAATAAACTTTGAAAAGGAGTGAAAATTAGTAGTAGCACCTTTATGTTTTTGTAGTAACACAAAATTTAGTTTATCTATTTGATTAATAAAACTAAAATAGAAAGCATCGTTTTAATCTTAAAAACTTGAAAAACTGGTAAAATAAAATAAAACTTTATTTTTTTAGGGAAAAACTTGAAAACTTTCTACCCTCTCAAAAAACTGGCAAAACAAGTTTTATCTGCCCACATGGCAACACTGGGTGTGACTCGAAAGTTTCATTCGAGAATCGAAACATATACACGATCAAACGCACGAAGTTCTCTCAATCAGCTGACGCTGAAACTTCAATCATAAAGGTTCTCGCCACTTGGCTGTGTGTTTTGCACTGCACAAAAAGCTTGAGGCATTTGAAAATGATGTCTTGTGCAGTTATGAGTGCAGAATAATAATAATAATAATAATAATAATAATGATATTGCTAATGATAGTGACAATGATAATGACACTGATAATGGTAATGATGATTATAACACAGTTCTTGCTTAATATCTGCGTAACAATTTTTGTCATCAATGTGTGCAAGTGATATGTAGTGAGTGAATAGCAGGTGTATCATGCCATTGTGTAAGCGAGAAATGTACCAAGAACGATTGAGTAATAGCCTAAACACATTCACGACGGCTGCAGCAGTACAGCAGCTGTCAAATTGTTTTTACATGTTTTCCTTATGGAGGTGTATGTGGTGAATATGTTGCAACGATAATGCGGCTGCGGCAATGTTGCTGTCGTCGATATAGATTTAATTCTAATTTGACATGCAACAAGAGCAGCCATTTTTTGTTTTTGCTCAGTTGCTCTCAATTTTTACATAAGACAGATACTTTTTTTTGTTATTTCGGTGTTTGCTTTGGTTGTCGACCAACTTTAAAGTTATTAACGTAGTTAATATGAAAAATTTTGTGTGGAAGCATCCTGCTATATATGATCTTTTTGATTGTTGCACCGCGTTCAAAGTAACCAAGCGGCACAGGACATTACAACATTTTAATATTCACCTCATGTTGCACTGCTGCAGCCGTCGTCATTGTGTCTAGCCTATAAGGACCGCGCAAAAGGCTGTGCAAAAATTGCCTCTCTCTGCGCATGATGTCATTTGTTGCTTATTTTGAGAGCACACCATAGATTTAATATGAAAAAATGTAAACATTTCAACTTAATAAAGAATGGAATGTTTTTATTATTAGCTGCGTTCGATTCGCCAGTGCTCAACTCAATTACGAAAAAAACGGCTACTCACTTAGCTGTTACTTACTGAATAGTTGGCAACACTTTTGTTTTGACAGACAACAAGAAGTCTGTCAATAAATTAAATTGAAAACGAAGAAACTGCTTAAGGGGGGAGATACCCCTAGACAGGGTGAAATTAGTTTTGTTTAATAATTTTTTTTCAAGTTGATAACATAATTGGATAATTTTTTTATTTTCCTATATTTTAAGTAAATGGTGGGTCTGCAGATATTTTGAAGGGAAGGATAAACCCGTTATATCATAAAAAAAGTTAAAATTAAAATTTCAGCAGCTGTTTAATCGAAGGTCCAGATTCGACAATTTTTTCAACAGTTTTGACTCCAAAAAAGTTATTTATTCACGCGATATCTTTCAACTTGTAGGTACATCCTTCCGGAAGGTACATCCGAGCTGTACGAGCTGCTTTTGTCTTGAGACTCTTTCGGTTCTGCTTCGCTACTCGTGACTTATCGGTATTTTCGGCGAAAACTTTGCAATAGGTGCCAATAATTATACCCAGTTCGTTCAAAAGCTTCAGAATGGTGGTGTAGCCTTCACTAAATATTCCAGCAGCAAAGTTAGCTGAAATTTTGAAACCCAGGCCTCTTGATCCTGACTCACCAAAACTTATTTTGTGCTTGCATACAGAACAAATTAAAAATTTTCATAGTGCAGTAAAAACTTCGAAGATTTCAATAATGCTGTAGCCATGCAGAAGATTTGTGCGAATATGGTCACTACGAGCAGTTTATCATTTTTTTTTTTTAACCCTATTCACGTCACGCTGTGTCTTTAGGTCACTATGCAATTTCAAACGAATATAAATGACTTAAAACTTGTTTTCAAGAAAAATTCGAAAAAACATTTGAAATTTTTCCGAAACTATGAGGTATCTCCCCCCTTAAAGGAAAATAATTTTGTTTTTGTACTCACATCATATTTTGACAGAATCTATTACATTTTACTTATTCCGTACACAAACCAACTAAAAAATAAGAACTTGGCAACGCAACTTTACTCAACTCAACTGATAATCGACCTACTCTATACTCAACTAGATGTAGACTTTGTTGTTGTTTTCACATACAAATTTTGAAAAAGCGACATGAGTTGAGTATAGACTGGCGAATCGAACGGAGCTATTGTATATTTCAAAAACAATATAAAATAAACTGAAAAATAAATTAAAAACGAATTCATGATAATTGTAGTTTGTTATTTTACAATCCTTTTGCTAACTTCTTAAGAATTTTGTTGAATGTCTTTATTAAGATTTCTTATAACAAAGAACATTGTGGTATGGAATAATAAATTCTTAACCTTGAAATTGCAATTTATTTTGAAAGCTTGGCCAATATGAAGCTTCAAAAAGTCACTTTTAATGAGCAAACATCTCCATTAATTGCTTTGAAAATTTATTTCAATTGGCTTATTCGATGCATGAGTTCTTCTATAGGCTTGGATAAGCCACCTTCATTAAGATGACTTTCTCAAGTAAAAGTGCTGTCTTCACTGGATTTAACAGAAATATTTGGAAATTCTTCTTTTAGTTTATGGCAAATGTAGCCTGCTAGTTACTTTGGTAACATACACTTCCTTTTGCAATGTTCGCACTTTACGTTATTGGCGTATGTTGGCAAAAAAAGGAATTATATTCCTGAGTTGGGTCTGGGTCCAATCGTAATTGTTTGCCATAGCCATAGGTTTACATATTTCCAGTTTTTATATTTTTTTTTTTTGTGGTTTAAGCTTCGAGCAGCGTTTCTGGAGCCTATTCAACTGCACAGCAGCAATTCCTTTGGGCACCTCGTTTCTATAAATAGAAGGAATGGCACCAGGCTTCAAGTACTTGTTAGTATCAGGGCCTAGAAGTTAAATAAGTAATTAAATGTCGACATTTATAATGGAAAGATTGGCTTTGGAAGCGACCTACAGTGCGTTGAACCCATACAAAAGTGGAACAAAAATAGAAGTAGGGTAAAAATGAAATTTTGTATATTCAGAAATTTAAAGCTAATTAGAAAAAATTTTCCTAGGTATTCTCCCTCAAACCTAAATTAATTTTTTTCATAATTTTGTATGGGAGTTACATCTGTTGTCCCATAAATATTGCCACTTGAATTGGTTACAAACTCTATTGACGTGACGAAGTTACGTTGTACTGCTCTAGTTTCCAAAAAAGTTGAAAAATTAATTTTTTAAAAATTCATCTGCGTTTCATTGAATTGTTACTCGCTGGGTATAAGAGCTATGATTAAAAAAATAGTATGACCATAAAGGTTAATTCTTTGACTATATTAAAAAAACAAAAAAAAAATTTAATACGGCATAGGGACGTAGTGGGAGCTACGTAAGCAACGCAACTGAAAATTTGTTACATGGAATTATTACTCGCTGAGTATTAGTGCTAGGATTAAAAATACGATACGCCAATAAAGGCCTACTGAAAGCCCTCACAACAAAATTAGACAAAAAATTTCTGACATCATGGGGACGCTGAGAGAGTCGCTCAAAGATCGATAACGCAACATTCATGCAGCGGCGTTGCATTGAATTTTTACTCAATGAGTATATAACCTACAATAAAAGTTTAAAAAGGAAAATAAAATTTTTATACATAGCTTTACGACAAAAATAAAAAAAAAAATTCCGGCGTCGTCAGGTCGTGAATATAGCAGCTTTAGCAGCTTATGTAACAGAAATGTAATATCGTTGCATGGAATTATTACTCCCTCAGGAGGAGCGTTACGGTAAATTTTGTTTTACGACAGCATGGATGTGTTATTACGCTTTACAACTAAATTACAAAAAAAATCTTGTTGTCATGATTTCAGGGATGCAATCACATAATGCAGTAAAAATGCTACAGCCATGAAAAAACGTTGCATGGATTTTTAACTTTGTGACTACTGGTGCAACGGTAAATTTTAAAGAACGAAAACAAAGGTGAAGTCTTCGGGCATATGACAAAAATAAAAAAAAAAATTTGACGGCGTGTCAAAAACCCTCAGGGAACCGCCTAATGTGACGCATATGCATCACTTTTGCTGGATTAATTGAAATGAGATCACAACCCATGCGGAAGCAAAAAAAAAACTAAAAACAAAGCACCAACTCCAAATCCAACAACAACTCGAACTCCAACACCAACACCAACACCAACACCAACATCAACATCAACATCAACATCAACATCAACATCAACACCAACACCAACACCAACACCAACACCAACACCAACACCAACACCAACACCAACACCAACACCAACATCAATATAAACATCAACATCAACATCAACATCAACATCAACACCAACACCAACACCAACACCAACACCAACACCAACACCAACACCAACACCAACACCAACACCAACATCAACATCAACATCAACATCAACATCAATATAAACATAACCATTAACATCAACATCAATATCAACATCAACATAACCATTAACATCAACATCAACGTCAACATCAACATCAACATCAACATCAACATCAACATCAACATCAACATCAACATCAACATCAACATCAACATCAACATCAACATCAACATCAACATCAACATCAACATCAACATCAACATCAACATCAACATCAACATCAACATCAACATCAACATCAACATCAACATCAACATCAACATCAACATCAACATCAACACCAGCATCAAAATCAGCATCAACATCAACACCAACACCAACACCAACACCAACATCAACATCAACATCAACATCAACATCAACATCAACATCAATATAAACATCAACATAACCATTAACATCAACATCAATATCAACATCAACATAACCATTAACATCAACATCAACGTCAACATCAACATCAACATCAACATCAACATCAACATCAACATCAACATCAACATCAACATCAACATCAACATCAACATCAACATCAACATCAACATCAACATCAACATCAACATCAACATCAACATCAACATCAACATCAACATCAACATCAACATCAACATCAACATCAACATCAACATCAACATCAACATCAACATCAACATCAACATCAACATCCACATCAACATCAACATCAACATCCACATCAACATCCACATCAACATCAACATTAACAACAACAGCAAGAAACTTCGTCACGTCAAAACCTACGGGTGTGTCCACGGCACAGCCAACTCTTTTTTCCAGGCAAATTTTATTTTATTTACAATTAACAAAATGATTTATAAAAATGTTAAATTGCAGCCACATTTTTAAAAGAAAGTTTTTTAAAAAAAAAACTTAACTTTACAATGTTATCTTTTCCTTACACAGGACACTTAATTTTCAACAAATATTTCTTTTTTACAAACCTTTTTGTGCTACAAGCTGCTTCAGATTGAAAACTTTCATTTTCTTCACTTTTGTTTAAATTGGTCGATGTAGTAAGTATTTGAAGCTCATTTTTAAGATGACTTGAAGCCATTTCAGCATTACTCAGCATTCGAAAACCTTCTTTTTTAAATCGAGAATCTATTATAGTTGCAATTCCAGTCTCTTTCAGCAACTCATATTCAAATAATCTATTCTCAATCGATTTTTTCAGAAATCATACATAATTTTTGCCCCTCTGAAGTAAAAACTTGTTCTTGTACTTCCAGCATTTTGCGATGAAGACCATTTACAATTGGTATAATTAAAGATATAGTTACATATTTACTTGCAGAAGTTTGCTCAGAAGCATCTTTAAAAATTGAAAGTAATTTTTCTATCTCATGCAGAATAATTATTTCTTCAGCAGTGAGCGTTGGAGGTGCTTTAACGATTGATAATAGTACCTTTGATAGTACATCTTTTGTTTGCAGAATTCTCTGTATCATTAAAAAAGTACTGTTCCACCTAGTTGGTACTTCTTGAATCAGAGTTAATGGCTCACCATTCTGTTCTGATTAAAATTTTTCATTTGCAATGGTGCTACTTTTAAAAAAAGTAACAATGGTTTAACATTTTGACAGTATTCGATGTAAGGAGTCGTTTTTGTGATATAATTTCAACCCGTCTTGAACAACTAAATTAAGTGTGTGTGCAAAACATGAAAGACGACTCTTTTGTAATAAACCACATGCCTTAATCATACTCGAGGCGTTATCTGTAACTATACATGAAACCTTATCGTATATTCCCCAGTTTATAAGTACATCTTTCAAAGAGCTGGAAATGTTGTGGGCATTGTGGTTAGTTACATCTAAAAGTTTTTTGTTGAAAGAACTGCTGACTTCATGGACAGATCATTATTAACGAAGTGGCACGTTACTGTCAAATAATTTTTATTAGCCCACGATGTCCAGCAGTCGCACGTAATTCCTAAATACTTTACACTTTCTAAAACATTCATTAATTTATTTTTAGCATCATCAAATAATTCTTTCATATAAACATTTCTAATAGTAGTCTTGCTTGGCAATTTATAACGCGGATCTAAAATTTTCACAAATTGTTGAAAACCTTCATTTTCGACGATATTTAAGGGTTGGATATCTGTGGCAATCATATTACTTAAAGCACGGTCAATGTAATTTTTCCTTGCTGAATTATTGTCATATTCAATTGCTCTTTTAAAATAGGATTCCATCGACTTTATACTAGATCGTGCACTACTGGAACTACTAGCCTGATTTATTTCTGTACTGGTTTCAGCAGCAGTCGAACTCCTTAATTCTGGATGGAACCTTTTTAAATGATCTTGCAAATTCGTTGTGTTACCACTTGTCTTGTATTCTTTGCCACAATTAAGACATTTGGCTAATTTTTTATCTGCTGACTTTTTAAAGTAGTTCCAAACAAATGAAAATTTCTTGCGTTTCACTCCAGTTCTTTTTCGCGGAACTTCCTCATCTGACTCTGAATGAGAACAAGAACTGCCGCCACTGCTTTGTGTTTCGATGGAAGATGCCTTTTCTGAAAAACTAATACTTGTTAAATAATAACCAGTATACAAAAATAATTTACAAACCTTTTGCTTTCTTTGTTAAATATTTATCCATTTTTGCAAATTTGTGCTTATTTGCTTTTTTTTGACAGATCCGCTTTTCTTTGCTAAATAGCGTGTGCAGGGTTGCAACGTATTAGCAGTTGCAAAATATGTAAAGGAAACAAAAAAGGTAGCAATGAAATCATGGGGAGAAATTAAATTAAAGAGAGCAACAATTATTATTTTGTTTGCAAAACTTTGTATGCAAACTATCGAAGATAGTGAAAAGCGCTATCGAAGCACTATCGATAGTATTTTTTGTACTATCGATTGTGGCGATAGTAGAAAACCATCGATAGTGGCGATAGTATTTACTATCGATAGTTTTCCACCACAATGTACTGCTATGTTTTACATAGAAGTCTCTGTACTAATTGAATGACTTTTCCCCTTAGTGTACCTAGTACAACTTTAAGTGACTTAACCTTTAAGTAGTTTATTTTTACAAATACAAAATTTTGCTTTTTAGGTAAATGTCTTCTACTAAGTGAAATATTTCTCTTTAAAGCTGCATTGAATGTTCGAAAATTGCGTTTTTTCCATTACAATCCCACTGTGCATTGCTACTACCGCGACCAACCCCACCACCGGCACCACCACAAATGTAAGACCACATCAAAGCGTTAATTTCACAGTCGCATAAATTCTGCTTTATCAAATCTTCACATCTAAACGAGTGGTTTTGGGCAAAGATACCAGCAGCCAACCGCCAGCAGCAGCATCTGCCGCATTTGCTGCGCCACAATCTGTTTGTCATGCATTCTGATGCGCATAGCTCTGCGGTTGTGGCTGCGCCCCCACAAATCAGCAGCCATTCGTCCATGCAAACTGTCTGTCCATGCTTCTGTCCATCCTTCTGTCCGTTCGGCTGTCCATCCATTCACATTAATCTCAATTCGCTCAAATCAATTAACACTTCATCAAATGTTGCGGCAAATGTTGTTAATCAAAATATTTCCCATGCATTAGCGTTCAATCAATCGTGTCAGTTTTGCCTAATTTTGTGGTCATTAATTTTTCTTCAGCTTTTTGGCGTTTGGCGCCAAAATTTAGCTCTATGCTAAATTTTTACTATGAAAACAATTTCACGATTTTCATAATATTCAAGATATTCACACAAGTTCAGTGTTTAGCGTGAGTGGAACAAAACTTTTTCGATTTCTTCTGAAATGTCGACAACTACACTGAGACGGACTTTTTATTGAGTTATAAGTTTTGAAACATATCAATCAATACTACAAGCAAGTTGTCTACAGGCAGCTGATGAAATTAACCTTAAATAAAGACAAGCATTTAACCTTCGAGCACATTTCGTTTTTTTGTTATGTATGGAAGGCATCTTCGTCTGCAAATTAGACAACAACTTTTTATATAATTTTGACAAAAAACATTGGGAGAGGATAACTGTTCAGCCCTTATCTTTTCTAGTATATATTTCTTAACGAAAATATACATTTTTAAATAAATTAATTCTCCCAATGTTTAAATTGCAAAATATAATTTTTTCGAATATTCGCACTTTCAAAATACATTCCGTGCAATGTCGGGTATTCTGCTAGTTAAATAAATAAAATGAAGCATTGTTAACGTCAATTCCAATTTTTTTTTTTTTTTTTTTTTTATATTTTTTTTTATTTTCAATGAACCCTTTAGCAACTTGAATTCATTCAATAAATAAATAACTACTGAGCACTGAAACAATGCAAACTTTTTCACTTTAACCCTTAAATTATGCAGCAATAATTTTCAACAAGCTATTTACATGTAGTTGTGAAATCAAGAGAGTAGAAAAAATAATTTTACTGTTAACAACAGGTCTTTCAGTTACTTTGATATTACACTTAAAGAGAAATGAACCTATTGCTACTTTCATAAAAAATAAAAACAGAAACGATTTATATTGAAAACAAATTTCAGCTTTAGGCCTGAAAAGTCATGCCAAGACTACTGATGAGTTGGTGTAGCTGCCAACGAAACAGTCTGTATAGTCAAGCTGTATGATTTGTTCTATACAGAGCAGTTGTTGTTGGTTGTTGCCTTCTTTGTCTTCATGTTGTCATGTTATCAACATACTTGGCCTAAAGCTCAAATTTGTTTTCCATATAAAATAATGAAAGGTCATATTCAAATATTAAGAGAACCGCTTTACTTTAAAAAGTAAAAAAAAATTTTTTAAATATTAAGAAAAAAGTAAAAATTTAAACGGCTGTTTTCATAAAAAATTATGAACCTGTTAAAAATCTCTTAAAAATCTCTTAAATGCTTTATAAATGCGAGAATTTTAGAAATGGTTGAAACATTTTTAAATTTTTTTTGTTTTTTTTTTTTTTTTGTTCGCATCTGTCAAAAATATATGAAATTATTTTAAGATATATCAAAAACAAAGCATATGTCATAAAATGCTTGAAAATGTTTGTTTATAGAAGAGAGAATTTTTAAAAATGGATGAAACGTGCTATAAACCCCTCAAAAAGCAGTTTCAAATTATTTGCTCTCATTTGAGCACAAATAGTGTCAAAAATAATTCAAAATATTTTCAACACTTGAAAAATATGTCAAAAAAATTCCAAACAAAGGAAAATAAAAACAAGAAAATTTTTCAAAATATTCCAAATTATTTACAAAAAAAAAGATACAAAAATGGCAATTTATTCAGTGCAGAAGGTAGCTTTGAGAAAATGTTGATGTTTAAATATCAAAGTGTTGACGAAATTGTGACAAATAAGTAAAAAGTCATTGAATTTATCTAATGCACAAACCATTATTGAGACTCTTGCCACTTCAAATCGAAAGTGTTCCTATTTTAACTACAAAAAAACTTAATTCATAAAATTTAAGCTACAAAATGTTTATGAATAATAAAATTTTAAAAGACTTTTAAAATGAAAAAGCTTTTCAGCTACTGAACGTTTTAAAGCTATTATAAGATATTTTTATGATATCTATATATTAATAGGCAAACAAAAAATTTGTGTTCCCTTTTTTTCTGTGTTACCTTCAACATATTCACATAATACTTATATCGATGGATAGGTATTTTCGAGTAGATTTGCACAATATATTTTTTATTCGAATATGTTGTCATTAAGATAAGTAAAACTGAGCAAATGTAAAACGCTTTTTTTACCAATGGGACAATGAGAAACTACAAAGCGACAAAGCTCTGTTGAACATCGCTGCTGTAGCTTACAAAAGCAAGAGTAGAATGCGGGAGTGACGCAAACACTTTAAAAGAGCTGAGTAGCATTTTTTTCTGTTGTTGTTGTTGCTTTCTCTTAATATCTCTCAGTCTTAACCCTTCGGAGGGCACTCTCTGAAAAGTTTATTGACGGATATATGCTTCCTTTTTTGTCCTTTACCACTATTTTCCTCATAGCGTCAAGGTAAGCATTAAGAATTTCCATACAAATTAATAACAATTCATTATGTGAAAAACAACTTAAGTTTCGTTACCTTACAGAAACAGATGGCCGAATTTCGGCCACAGGCGATACTAGTTTATATAATACGGCTGAAAAAATTTAAATTTTTTAACAGAACTACAAATAACATAAATCTAATCAAAATTTTCACAACCCAACCACAATACATAAACTTCTGTTAGGTTGAGAAATTTGAAGATTTTGCTTTTGAAGCTTTGATTCGACTTCGATAGAACTCGCAACCGGAAGCTTACTCGTTTAAAAAGCCGTAGTTGATATCAAAGCTGCTGTAAGTAGTTTAAAAATGAAATTCAGAAGCTTTAAAGTTTTGTTGGAAAGTTTCCAAATAAGCTTCCGAAAATTCGTTTGTTATTGAAAGCCATAACTTCTATAGAGCTTAGGAAAAAGAAAAACTTATACTTCTGAACAATCCACTGGTGCTGCTGAAATTTATGTGAGATGCATGTATCATGGCAAGTGTGGTCTTAGCAGTTTCGTGACCATGGGCCCACTTGCAGGAGAATCTTCCATAAAAAATACTATCAGCTATTTTAGGTATCTCGCATCACCTGAGTGAGTCTTACGACTACCAGCTTTTGAATTTACTTTTTTTCTTTAAAGTCTATTTACAACATTAATTAAATGCAATAAATTTACAAGCGTATTCATAAAAATATAAAATAGTTTTAAAATAGCTTTAAAACGTTCAATAGTTAAAAAATTTTATAAGTTTAAAAAGTCTTTTAAAATTTTGTTATTCATAAACAGCTCAAAAAGAGATAAAGCTGCTTTGTAGTTAAAATAGGAACACTTTCGATTTAAAGTGGGAAGAGTGTAAATAATGGTTTGTGTTTTAGATAAATGATTTTAATTTATTTGTCATAATTTTGTCAACATTTTGATATTTGAACATCAAGATTTTTTTGAAGCTGCCCTCTGTACTGAAAAAAATTGTAATTTTACTCTTTTTTTTTAAACTATTTTGAAATATTTTGAGAAATTTTCTTGTTTTTATTTACAATTTTTTCAGAATTATTTGTATATATTTTGAATTTTTTGACATATTTTGCAAGTGTTGAAAATTTTTTTAATTATTTTAATTATTTTTGACAATATTTGTGCTCAAATAATAGTAAATAATTTTAAAAATGCTTGGGTTTATAGCATCCCAGCAGAAAAGTGGACCAAATTTGAAATAGTTCTGAACTAGTTCCAAAAAGGACCATCAATGTTAAAGGGTATTGAAGTGAAACTAGTACTTCAATACCCTTTAACATTGAACGAACTGAGGATTTTTACGAGTTTTTGTCATAGGAAAAGACAATTGTCGCCATAAACACTCCCTTTTCCCCATATTTGAGCTAGTTGCATTAGGAACATTTTTAAACTGGCTGGTTTCGCAGTAGCCTGAAAGTGGTTCTTTTTTAACTAGTTTTAAAGTAAACATTTTAAAAGTGTAAACATTTAGTGTACTGGAGCAAAGGTCCTAAAGACCTGATTTGTACTATATTTTCCATCCACAATCCACAGTTTTGTTTGTTTTTTATTTTTTTGCTATTTTTTTATTTCTTGTGCGCAGCAAATATTAAAAAATATTCAGAACGCGTTTATTTTTTTCAGAAATACTTTTGAAAACAAGATCAAAGAGAACTGTTCTACGTCATTTGTTTTCAGAGCTACTTCATACTGCGCTAGAAATGAACTAGTTCACTTTTTCAATTGACTCCAAAATAACTGCTGGGACAGGTGCGTCATTAGACACACGAAAGAAGCGAAGCTTTTTCGCAATTTCATAGATTTGATAATTTAATTTTTTTTTTTATTAAAATGAATTCAAATTAAAAAATTTGAAATAACATAAAGTAAATTGAAAAACACAACAGCAACACAACAACTGAAACATCAGTAAATTTTATTACATTTCTCTTTTTGTTGTTATTTCTTTTTTTTCTGTCAATGCACTTGTATCCAGTTGTTAATTTTTTATTAGCGCTATGCAAAAACAACAAAAAAAAACCCCCATGTACAAACAACAACACAAACTAATAACGATGACAATATGTAGTATACAGGGTTCGCATCTGCTCATAAATAAGCAACTGATAAGTCCAGCAAGTTTTCGTGCTTATTAAATATGTTGTTCTATGTTCTAAGCAACAATGTTGCCTCAAACTTGTTGAATGTTTGGCTTTCAACTTCAGAGCAGCTAGCTTGCTGAAAAATTGAGCAAATCACGCTGTGAGCATCGAAAACGTGTTGATACTCATAAGCAAATACATGCAAAACATGCTTACGAACTGCTTACGAGGTGGTTCTTTTATTGCATTAGTTCTTTTTTTTTGTATAGTTACTGCCTACACCTAAACAGGGGGCTGTAAGAGAGGGCCGCAGAGAGTATATATGTGGCACCCACCCCCATTACTTTTGCAAAGGAACATTTTTCCCTTGGGGACCTATCCCCTCCGACCACTCCTTAGGGAGGCTCCCATACAAATTTAATGATTTTTGTATATTTATTCCTTACACCTACAGATGAGGGCTTTAAGGGAGGGTCGGAGGCGGTTAATATGTATCACCCACCCCCATTAATTTTGCAAAAGGAAAATTTTTCCCTTGGGGACCTATCCCTCCGACTACTCCTTACGGGGGCTCCCATTCAAAAACGTAAAAGGGGTTGTTGCGCAATGAGAGGCTTTAAATCAGATTAAATCTTTTTTTTTTTCAAAAAGATATGCATACAGTTTCCTATGCACTTTTTCGACAAAAATGTAAAAAAATCTTTTGCAAAAAAAAAAAAAAATATTATTCGTATTGGTATTTTTTTTTTTAATCAAGTTAATAGGAGTAAATAAAACTAAATAAAAAAAATATTTTAACTGCATTAATAAGCCAAATGAGTATTTTTAATTCATATTTTCGTTTATTTCACTCTCAGTATAGTTCATGAAAACGAGGTCTTCTTCATGTAACTTGTTCTTGAATTTAATATTTCTGTTTGATGAAAGGTAAGGGTCTGTCAAAATCAACAAGTGAGTCATCAAATCCTTATTTGAATTTTCTCGTGAGCTTTTTTTCGTATGATTTAAACGGGTATATCGGATATTTCTGTGAGAAGGCTCTTCCGATAAATTTCCTGTAAAAAAATACTAAATTAGTATTTTAATTTTTTTATAAATTTAAAAATAAATTACCTATAGGTAAACTAAAATATTTTATGACTTCACATCCATGCATCAAAACTTTGTGTACAGATCTGGGCATATAATACCTATAATGCTACAGGCACTCTAAATACAAGTGTCTAGTGTCCATTAGAAGCTTATTAAATTCCTCTGTTGTAATTTTTCTGCCACAAGATAATAATGGCTTAAGTCTTTATTTAAACCAGTAATTTCTGCTGAAACATTAACATTGGCGAAGACCTTTCTAGCCGTGTTACTATCATTACTTGTGCCATGGCCCTGTTTGACGTAATCTACAAGCAGACCCATCCTCTCTCTGAAATCCTTTTGAATACGTTTTTTCACATCGATAAAAACAGCATGATTTTCATGCCTAACTCGCCAAGTTTTAAATGGCCAACGATACGCAATGTGAATTAAACATTAAGAAAAGCGGATCCAGCAGTGGAGATTTGAAAGCACATACTTGTAAAAGTCCGTATTTGCAGATTTATTAAGATTTATTTGGTTAATTTCGATTGGACTTGCATTGCAAAGGAAACACTAACTGGCTGAATTCGTTTCCGTAAAATTATTTGTAAGAAATATGGCAACAAAATAAAGAATAATTTTTGAGAAAACATCAATTTTAGACCATTTTTCAAAAAACGATTACTCAAAGAATCGAAAGAAGTCGGATAAAGTGAGAACAGTTTCTGAAAGACTTAAAACCGAAAAAAAAATTAAAACATAAAAATGAAACTGGAGGAATGTGGAGATTTTTCTCTCTTGTCTGCTAAAAATAGAACATTTTTCAAAAATTTTTTTAATTTTTTGATAAATTTAAGTAAATTTTTCAAAATTATTTGAAATTTTTTTCATACAATACAAAAACCAAAATTTTTTCATAGTTTTTTTAAAAACGTAAAAAACAAAACACTTGAATTGATTAAAAAATGTGCTCACAACATTTTTTTCTTTGAATGATGCGCAAAATCGAAAAGTCCACCGACATGAAAACCCAAAAAAACCTTTCACTTTAAAAGGCTGTCAATTACTTAAAACTTCCTGTATTGAAAAAAATTTTGGATTCATCATAATAAAAGTATTTCCTATCATTTGATATACGTTTTTTTAGGATTTGTTAACTAAAATTTTTTTATTTATTCCTACTGGTCAAAGTACTGTGCGACGCACAATGGGGTATTTTACGCCAAAAGTGACCATTAATTGAAAAAAAAAAGTTCAAGGTACATAGTGATGTTAGGTACCCGATGAAAGAAGATAAAATTCTGCATTATAAGGTGAAAGAATAGTTGAAAAATATTCTACCGTTTACCCTCAATGTAGTTTGAAAGTCATCATTTTTTTTCTCTTTGAGTGTGCACAGTGATAAACGTGTTTATTCGAAATTTTTAAAGTTTTTTTTTTGTGTATTATTTTTTAAAAATTACAAAAAATTACGATGGAACCTTCTTGTTCAGGTATTTAAGCAATACAAAATTAAATTTTTTTTATGAAATAGTGTTTATAGATATATTCATTTATTTATTTTAATTTAACCTTAAAAAGTTGCATTTTTCAATATGTTAATAGAGATATAGTTGTGTGTTGAGTAGAATTAAGGAAAACTGTTTTGATTATCGTAAGCTATGAACATTCAAGCTATATTCTATAAAAAAAAAAGTTGCGACAATGCTGCGCACTTTCGCGGTATTTCGATTTTTTTACTTTAACTTACATGCCACGAATTTACGATTTTATTTCGAAAAATTAAAACAAACGAAATAAAGTACAAAATAATTGTAAATACTAAACAGATTTTGCTGTTTTTTGTTTTTTTTTTTTGTTTTTTTTTTTTTTTGTTGTTTACCAGTACTCTTCTTCACTTTGTTTTTTGTTATCCGCTATATTTTACCCTACATTATGGAAAGCGGCATATGCAGTGCACCTTTCCACAATTAAGGTAGATAGTTGATGTTTCTTTCAAACACCGGCTTTTTATATATAAAAAGAAGCAGCTGAATGTGCTAAGCTATTAAATTAAACTAGCGACCACCGGTGCGTGTTGCTGCCCCCAGCAACTATAATAATAATAATTAATAGTAATATCCTAAAAAAAAAAACTTGTATGTATCTTGGTTGCGAGCGTTCAGGGCGAGCGGCTTTCGAAAGCCTTACATTTTTCTGACTTTCATTTTGTTGTTAACAGACGCTCTAAAAAGAAGATACAGAAGAGATCGAAATTTGAGAAGCGAATAGTTTTGCTCTGAGTTTGATAACGTTGTTCTCAGCTGCTGTTAATAAAAGAAAAACCAACATAACAACAACAATTATATGCAATTATAAGCAAACTTTAATAAGCTATAACTTGAAAAATATAAATTTTTAAGAAATAAAAAGTCCAGTTTGCACACCTACAGGTCTAAACCTATCAAACCATACTAAATTTATTAAAATTGGACTTGTACTCAAAAAGCCTTATGCCGGACAAAATTTGGGTTTGCGTAATATATATAAGAAGATTATATATGTTCGATTTTAACACTTATTTTCTGATTTTTAATGTTAATAAGACATAATGTGAAATCAACATCATTGTTTATGTTTATTAACTATTGTTATTGCAATCCTTTGTTTTTGTATAAAATGTCGTTCAAAGTTTGTTTTGTGCAATTTGTAGTTATATCGAAAATGATGTACTATATACTATGTAATTCGGTAAAAGGTACATAGCTAATGATTACATTTTGAAGCCGCCATTAAGAGTTTTAATTTTTTTACTTCGGATTCATGATCAGCGACCCCACAAACCCCAGTATACAAATTTTTACCTCCAATAAACGTTTTTTGCAGAACATAGCTTGTTTATGGCCGCCATTTTGAAGCCGCCATTTTTAATTTCAAATTTTTGACTTCATATTTTTAATCAGCGACCCCACCCTGTATACAACATTTTACCTCCTTTAAACGTTTTTTGTAGAAGTTAGCTTGTTCATGGCCGCCATTTTGAAGCCACCATTCTGAATTTCAAATTTTTGACTTCAGATTCGTAATCAGCGACCCCACAAACCCCTGTATACAAAATTTTACTTCCATTAAACGTTTTTTGTAGAAGTTAGCTTGTTCATGGCCGCCATTTTGAAGCCGCCATTTTGAATTTCAGATTTTTTGACTTCAGATTCGTGATCAGCGACCCCAAAAACCCCTAAAGTACAATTTTTGTCTCGATAAGTGGCCCCTGTCAATTAATCATCACTTTTGACATAAAATACCCCACTGTGCGACGTATGGTTACGGTAAAAGGTAAAAAAAAATCAATTCCAGTGTTTAAAAACGGTCGTACAAATGGAGTTACTCGATCGATAATTTACAATTTACTTCAATGCTGCGTACCGCAGAGCGAATTGCTGGTAAAACGCTGCCGAATCGCGTTAATAACTGTTGCTGTGTTTATATGGCTCAATTTTTGATGATACGTATTTACAATCAAACGTGTCAGATGATGGTCCTTGGGTAAAATGATCTGTCATCTTATAGCTAGTGGTAAGAACGTAGCTAGTTCTATTCTGCTAAGATACATTTTATTTTACGACAGCATAGATGTGCTATTAAGCCGCACAACCAAAATATCAAAAAAGTTCTTATCGTCATGATTTCAGGGTGGCAAGCACATAGTACAGTAAAAATGCTACTACAATAAAAAAAACGCTGCATTGAATTTTAACTCTGTAACTACTAACGCAACGGTACATTTTTTAGAACAAAAATTTGGGAGAGGTCTTTGTGCACATGGTAAAAAAAAAAATAAAAAAATTTACGGCGTCATGAGTAGCTGCTGAAAGAACAACAAGCGTTCATTTGCGAGGTGGAATTTTTTTTGTGTGCAGACGATCAAACAAATTTCATCAAAGAGAAACGTTATAATAAATTGTTTTAAGACTCAAATTCTACATAATTTCATAACAAAAAATGCATTGATAGATAAAAAAAATAGAAAAGACAATTAAAAAACAAAAAAATATCACTTCGAAAAAGAAGTGCTAATTGATTTACAGGAATTTTTTAAAGCCTCTGTTGCCTGTAGGCAACTTTTTACTGAGAACACAGTGCTTGTAGCTTCAAACCATGCTGTGTATACGACGCGCTGGTAGTGTGAACAACCCCATCGTAAGGATAAAATATGCCATTTCGTTAAAAGCCTTAAGTTGAAAAGGTCAAAAAACGCCTACGTGGCCATAAAAGACTAAATAGTATTATTATCTTCTTTCTCATTCTCTCTCGCTCTCACACTCTTTCTGCTTATCGGCAATTTAATTAAAACAATCTCAGTCTCGTTTAACACGAAATCGGACTTAATGTTGACTTTGTAGCCGGCGGCGTTAGATTTTTAGAAATAAATGTTATAATTAGACAAAAGTTGTGCTCAATTTGTGCTGTAGAGGGCGTTCATTTTTTTTTCTCTATTTAGAATAGCAAAAGTGCTAAAACGGAGTGGAAAAACTTCAGCACAACAACAATAACAACAACAAGTTATTGTCATTAGAGCACATTACAAACTAACTCAGAACTATTTAGCACGCGATCAAAAAAAAAAAAAAAAAAACACCAACAACACTTTTATTCACTTCATTTGAAAAAGTCAAAAAGAACCATTAAAAAAGCATTGGAATTAGAGGAGGAAAAACATTTTCATTTTTCCAGCTGCAAACGAACAAATTCGTGAAAAAAACACCGCCATAAAAAGAGTATGAATAATGAAAGTAATATTGAAAAAAAGTAGTAGTTTACGAGCTCAATAATAAGCATGTGAGAGTGTTGACCACTTTTTGCTCGCCATTTTTTATTTTTGTTGTTACTATTCCGCAAAACGCAGCATGTCCTTGGGAAAATATTATTGTTTTTTTTTCTACTACGTGTGAGGTTCGATTCGTAGTCAATGTTGTCGTTGTTGTTGTTGTTATTGTTTTTGTTTTTTGTTAACTACATTTTTATTTCGCTTGAATTTCTGTCTCTGTGTTTTCAGCTTAATTGAGTGCACGACTGACTTACTGACAAACTGACAGACGCACACATTTAATACTTACACACACGAGCACATTGCACACGAAATAGTGTAGGACGTGCAAAAATTTATTCCGACCACCCCACCTCGCCCCACTGCTTCATCGATGCCACAGTAGACAGGCCCGCAGGCTGTGTAGCGCGCCTGGCATTTCGTGCTGCCTGTCAACTTTTGTTTTGCCGCGCTGATGGTTGC
Organism: Pherbina coryleti; assembly: GCA_943735915.1. NCBI lineage: Eukaryota > Metazoa > Arthropoda > Insecta > Diptera > Sciomyzidae > Pherbina > Pherbina coryleti. Next base: position 150,229,571 of record OX030948.1, on the reverse strand, counting down.
GATGCGGTGCGGTGAGCGGTTGGCGGTGTCTGTTGTGGGCTTGTGACCTGTGGCACAGCAGCACGCACGGAATTTTTCATATTTTTCCTTCTGCTTAAAAAACTCACACCAACAATTTTTATCTAAGTCGCCTTCAGTTTGGCTTCAAGGAAAAATATTATTGAAATTCATTTTACTGGGTTTTGGGTTTCCTTCCCATTTTCAATTCCATTTCATTTTCTTGGTTTCTTGGTTTTTTCGATTTTTTTCTGAGTGTTTCAATTTTATCTTTTTATATACGTCTTCTCCTAATTTCAAAATCGTTTACGTGGATTCGCAAGCGTGAAGGTGCAGAGATGTCAAACGCAGTGCTAAGCAGTTCCATCTAAGCAATGCGATAGCATAAGCATGAGTAAGAGTACAATTTGCCAACTCTTTTGACATTTAGACTGGAAGTGGGACCAGCTTATTAAATTAAGAAATTTTTTTTTTTGCGATGAAATTTTTTTAATTCAATTAAATTTGAGACAATAAAATAAAATAATTAAAAAATCTCGAAACAATAATTTTTTAATCTTCATTATTTAATTTTATATTATTTTTATTTATGTAACTAACTTTGTTTTTTTTTTAAAAACTAAACATAAAAAATTTCAAAGCTAAAAGTTAAAAATTAAAAATTAAAAATTAAATTAAATTAAAAATTTCAAAAATAAAAATTAAAAATTAAAAATTAAAATTAAAAATTAAAAATTAAAAATTAAAAATTAAAAATTAAAAATTAAAAATTAAAAATTAAAAATTAAAAATTAAAAATTAAAAATTAAAAATTAAAAATTAAAAATTAAAAATTAAAAATTAAAAATGGAAAATTGAAAATTAAAAATTAAAAATTTCAAATTAAAAATTAAAAATTAAAAATTAAAAATTAAATATTAAAAATTTAAAATTAAAAATTAAAAATTAAAAATTAAAAATTAAAAATTAAAAATTAAAAATTAAAAATTAAAAATTAAAAATTAAAAATTAAAAATTAAAAATTAAAAATTAAAAATTAAAAATTAAAAATTAAAAATTAAAAATTAAAAATTAAAAATTAAAAATTAAAAATTAAAAATTAAAAATTAAAAATTAAAAATTAAAAATTAAAAATTAAAAATTAAAAATTAAAAATTAAAAATTAAAAATTAAAAATTAAAAATTAAAAATTAAAAATTAAAAATTAAAAATTAAAAATTAAAAATTAAAAATTAAAAATTAAAAATTAAAAATTAAAAATTAAAAATTAAAAATTGAAAATTGAAAATTAAAAATTACAAATTAAAAATAAAAAAAAAGGATAATTAAAAACTAAAAATTAAAAATTAAAAATTAAAAATTAAAAATTAAAAATTAAAAATTAAAAATTAAAAATTAAAAATTAAAAATTAAAAATTAAAAATTAAAAATTAAAAATTAAAAATTAAAAATTAAAAATTAAAAATTAAAAATTAAAAATTAAAAATTAAAAATTAAAAATTAAAAATTAAAAATTAAAAATTAAAAATTAAAAATTAAAAATCAAAAATTAAAAATTAAAAATTAAAAACTAAAAATTAAAAATGAAAATTTAAAAATTAAAAATTAAAAATCAAAAATTAAAAATTAAAAATTAAAAATTAAAAATTAAAAATTAAAAATTAAAAATTAAGAATTAAAAATTAAAAATTAAAAATTAAAAATTAAAAATTAAAAATTAAAAATTAAAAATTAAAAATTAAAAATTAAAAATTAAAAATTAAAAATTCAAAATTCAAAATTCAAAATTCAAAATTAAAAACTAAACATTAAAAATTAAAAAGTAAAAACTAAAATTACAGCTTATAATTTATAACTTATAACTATAAGTTATAGTTTATAATTTATAATTTATAATTTATAATTTATAATTTATAATTTATAATTTATAATTAATAATTTATAATTTATAATTTATAATTTATAATTTATAATTTATAATTTATAATTTATAATTTATAATTTATAATTTATAATTTATAATTTATAATTTATAATTTATAATTTATAATTTATAATTTATAATTTATAATTTATAATTTATAATTTATAATTTATAATTTATAATTTATAATTTATAATTTATAATTTATAATTTATAATTTATAATATATATATTATTTATAATTATTATATATTATAATTTATAATTATATATTAATTTATAATATATAATTTATATATAATATATATAATATATATTTATAATTTATAATTTATAATTTATTATTTATAATTTATAATTTATAATTTATAATTTATAATTTATAATAATTTATAATTTATAATTTATAATTTATAATTTATAATTTATAATTTATAATTTATAATTTATAATTTATAATTTATAATTTATAATTTATAATTTATAATTTATAATTTATAATTTATAATTTATAATTTATAATTTATAATTTATAATTTATAATTTATAATTTATAATTTATAATTTATAATTTATAATTTATAATTTATAATTTATAATTTATAATTTATAATTTATAATTTATAATTTATAATTTATAATTTATAATTTATAATTTATAATTTATAATTTATAATTTATAATTATTATTTATAATTTATAATTAATAAATAATAATAATTTATAATTTATAATTTATAATTTATAATTTATAATTTATAATTTATAATTTATAATTTATAATTTATAATTTATAATTTATAATTTATAATTTATAATTTCGTCAGTTCGTTCGTTGCTTTCTTTTTATACTGACGTGTTTAAGTCTAAAAAGTTTCAAAGTTTTTAAGTTCTTTAAAGTCAATTAATAATTAAATTTAAAACAACATTTGGCTGATCATCTTTGCTGGGTCATCTTGCAGCGTGCCAGCATTCTTATTAATCCTTTTTATTAAAAATTTTATTTTTGTGTCAATTTTAATATACACATTATTTTATTCTTTGTGCGAGAGCGAATTATCATATTCTTCTTGCACATATATTTCGAAGCTTTAATTACATCTTATTCTCTTTTAACTACAAACTGGTTTTCTGTGTGCAAGCGAGTGAGAGCGATTGTTTGTTTTTTACACTTGCTCATCTGTTTTTGGCCTGTTTTGTTTTGTTTATAATAAACATAACCAGGGCTGCACTTAATAACTTTGCAGTGCTTATTAAACTGTTTATTGGAAAACCGGGTATCTTCTTTTTTGTGGTTATTTTTGCATTTTATTAATACTTCAAATTTAAAATGTTCTGCAGTTTCCGTAATTGTGCTATAAAAGACGAATCCGACCGCGTAGTAAATTGCTGGTTGTGCGATTCATTTTTTCACTTCAAGTGCGCAGCGTTGAATGCAAGAATTTATGACGCAATCAACGAAGGCAAAGGACTTCGTTGGTCATGTGTTGATTGCAGATCTACGGATGTTGATATCCTTAAGCTTATTAGACAATCTAGAAGAGGATTCTTGGAAGTGTCTAAAGATTTAGAGGCGGCTCAGGCCAGATTGGCTGAATTTGAAAGTTTGTTCAAAAAGTTTAAGGTCTTGGATGAATCTTCTGCGTCTCCAAAACGAAAGCGAAGTAACAAAAATCTTCGAAGCTCAGCAAAATCTACTGCAATAGCCTCGCCTTTGTCATCAAATATTGATCTTATTTCACCTGCCTCAGTTTTACCACCTGAAGGAACACTGAAAAAGTCTGTTACGGATCAGTTGACGCCTACTAATGCTGCAGTTTCAGTTGATTTAACTTTAACTGTACCTTCTTCAGCTGTTCCCGCAAATGATAATTCTCCTCCTGTGGCAAAAAAAAACATATGCTCAGACTTGTGCTTCTATTGTTTCTCCTAGCATTGCTACGAGTACTAATATTATTCCTTCCTCTACTAGTTCGGTTTCTACTGGAGCTATACCGAAGCAAATATCGAATAGCAGCAATAAACTACCTGTTCATAAGGAACTTGTAGTTATTCCGCCAGCAAAATCCATATTTGTTTCTCGCTTTGCAGTTGATACATCTGAAGGTGATATCTTATATTATTTAAACTCTAAGTTAAACCTTCTTAATAAGAAGATTTCGGTTCACAAACTGAGATTTTCTTATCAGCGCACTATTTCATCTTTTAAAATTACTTTGCCTAGTGATCTCTTCAATAATGTTCTGGATCAAGGTTTTTGGCCGGAAAATACTTTGGTGCACGAATTTATTCAAAAATCACCGCCTCAAACTTCACTGGCTATCTTACCTGTTCACAGCGTGAACCCAAAAAACTAGATTGTTGCCTTCAGTTCCTAGCCTTATATCAGAACGTTCGTGGTTTAAATACTAAACTTACAGACTTACACATTTTAAGCCATAATCTTCATTTTGACATTATTGCTTTCAGTGAGACTTGGCTTAAACCTAGTACTTTAAATACTGAAATTCTGTCTAACAATTTTAATATATACCGCAAAGATAGAAACTCTATTGCTGGTAATTTCTGCAATGGTGGTGGCGTGTTAATTGCCGTTAAATCTTCTCACTTTTCACAAGAAATATTAATATCTGAGTGTTTAGATATTGAATTTTGCTGTGTTCTTGTAAAGTTTGGTACTTTGAGAATTTATGTCACATGTTCATATATACCTCCACTTTCTAGTGTTGAAGTGTATGGGAAACATTTGGCGTCGATTTATAAAATTTGCTCTCAACTTCAGCCTTATGATCACATTCTAATAACGGGTGATTTCAACCTTCCTAATGTTTCCTGGAACTGCTGTACTGAAAATTCTGCAGTACTCTTGCCATCTTCAGAGTGTTCATCTGATAACTCATTTTTAAATGAGCTTTCGAGCCAAGGACTTTTTCAAATAAACTGCCACTATAATAGAAACAACCGCTTGTTAGACCTTATTTATTTTGATGATAGTAATATTGTTTCTGTTAATAGGTCAGATCCACTTGTGTATCCTGAAGACACACACCATCCAACTATCGAAATCACACTGAATTTTCCTAAACAATCTATATCAAACCGTATTCAAAATCCTGCCTTAGAGTTTAACTTTAAAAGAACGAATTATGTAGTTTTGAGAAATAATTTGTCAATTATCAACTGGTCATCTGTACTTAATATTAATAACACAAGAATATTGCCACAAACGCTTGACTCTGCTGTATTTGCCTTTAACAGTACTCTTAATAATTGTTTTTTAACTTCAGTGCCACAGAGAAAATCCTCTTTAATATCTGGTCCCGTTTGGTATACCAAAGAACTGAGAAAGCTGAGAAACTTAAAATCGAAATATTATAAAAAGTATCAAAAAACTCATAACATTTGTGATTTTGCTTCTTATACCTCAACTAAATATAACTACCGGCAATTATGCAGGCAATCCTATAATATATATTTAACAAAAGTTAAATTAAACATAAAATCTGATGCAAAATCTTTTTGGAACTTTGTTAATACTAAACGTAAGATAAATTCATATCCATCTTTTATGAAATATAAAACATTTGAATCAGATGTTGATTCTACTATCTGTAGTCTTTTTGCAGATTTCTTTAAGACCACTTATTCATCTTCTTCTTACGATAATTTTGGTTACCCTTATAATGTGCAGCCTGGTGACATTTGCTCCCCAATAATTAATGTTGATACAGTTTTAACCTACTTAAAAAACCTCAAAACATCTTATAAAAGCGGTCCTGATAACATACCTTCATGTGTTTTGAAATATTGCAGTGAAGAACTTGTAATTCCCATTACTTTGCTTTTTACAGCGTCTTTGCAATCCTGCTATTTTCCACTGGCTTGGAAATCATCTTTTATTATTCCGCTGCATAAATCCGGCAATAGATCTTTAATAGATAACTATCGCGGAATTGCAAAGCTTAGCGCCCTACCTAAACTTTTTGAGGCTATTGTAACCTCACAATTATCACATAGCGTGAAATCTTTAATGTCCCCATTCCAACATGGATTCTTATCTAGAAAATCTACTGTTACTAACCTTCTAGAATTCACATCAAAGACTATTGAGAATTTTGGAAAAGGTCTACAAACAGATGTTATCTATACTGACTTCAGTAAAGCTTTTGATGTTGTAAATCATAAGCTCTTAATTTTAAAACTAACCCTTCTCGGTTTTCCAACACCATTAGTGCTTTGGATTGAATCTTATTTATTAAATAGAACACAAAGTGTTATCTTTAACCTTGTTAAGTCAGAGGAGTTCCCTGTTACTTCCGGTGTACCTCAAGGAAGCCACCTTGGGCCTCTGTTGTTTCTACTTTTTATTAATGATTTACCATCTGTTGTAATTCATAGTAATATTTTACTATACGCTGATGATGTTAAACTTTTCCTGTCATATAAAAATGAGCAAGACTCTTTTTTCTTACAAACCGATCTTGACCATCTTTGTGACTGGTGTGAAATCAATTGCATGAAGCTTAACTTGAAAAAGTGCAAACACATGACTTTTTCTCGTAGACAACCTTCTCGAAGTTATTACAAAATAAGTGACTATACACTTGAGTTCTTAGAAGTTTTCGACGATCTTGGAGTAACTATGGACCCAAAACTTCGCTTTCACATTCATATTAATAAAGCTATAAGCAGAGCAAACAGTACTTTAGGGTTTATTAAACGATGGTCAAAAGAGTTTAATGATCCTTTCATTACTAAAACATTATTCACTTCGCTTGTAAGGCCCATACTTGAGTATGCGTCAATTGTCTGGTGTCCTAGATATGGGTGTTATATTGACGATATAGAATCAGTTCAGAAACAATTTCTTTTGTTTTGTTTACGCAATATATATTGTCATACTAACATTCACTTACCACCCTATGAATATCGATTAAAGCTTGTTAACCTACCTTCTCTAAGAAATCGTAGAATCATGCTTAATGTTTGCTGGATTTATCAACTTATACATGGATTTGTTGACAGTCCATACTTACTGAGTAAAATTTACTTTAATCTTCCTCTTCGACCAAGAAGATCTTTTGAGCTACTTTTTATGAACTTTTGTAGAACTAACTACTTGCAAAATGAACCACTAAGAAGCGCTTGCGGAGACTTCAATTCCGTTTCAGATGTTATATCTTTTAATGAAACCCTATACTCAATTAAACTTAAAATAATAGATTATCTGCAGCACCGCCACTGATTCTCAACATACTCTTCCAAGGATACGGAATTTTTACTGTTGGATGGTAATCAATCTACGCATTTACATCTGAATGGACCTGAACTTGCCGGACTTATTCCTATATAGAATTTGAGAACGATCTGCATAGTATATATATTAATATAAGTGGCTTATTAGACCAAGTTTGTCTATGTGCCTGCGTTCGTTACCTTTGTCTTAGCTTGCTAGGAACTTGGTGTGATAAATAAAAGATGAATCAAGACATCATCGGCTTTAAAATCACAGAATGAATAATATTGTATATATACTATCAGTATGGCGTACCGGGCCTTGTTTGCCTTGATACCTAACATTTTTCTAGATCTCACACTCTGATACTATGTACCACATTTCCGCTTCGAGGTGTTATATGTATATTAATATGAGTGGCCAATGAGACCCAGTTTGTCTTAGTGCCTGAGTTCGCAACCATTTTCTTTTCGTACAAGGAAATTGGTGTGGTAAATACGACCCAATTCGTCGGATTACCAACTTGTTAAGCCAAAACTTCATTGGCTTCAAGACAGAACGATATATATTTTATACATATTCTAATTCTCGATACCACCGCCTTGGACCCTCTGGATGATTTATTATTAATTTATTTATTTTTTGTTTTATAATACCTTTATTCATATAATCTATTAGTCTGTACATTTTTAAACGCTCATACTTAAATTTACATTACGTTACAATTGAACTTATTTTACTTTGGTTTTGTTTTTGCATTTGAAATGAACTGAGCTCTTTATATTAGTATTATTGTTAGCATTATTAGTATTAGTAAAATTGTATTTTGAATTTAAATTTTAAAAATTTTTTAAATTGCTATAAAGCCTTAAAGGCTTAGCAAACAAATAAATATATATAGAGGAATTATAATTTATAATTTATAATTTATAATTTATAATTTATAATTTATAATTTATAATTTATAATTTATAATTTATAATTTATAATTTATAATTTATAATTTATAATTTATAATTTATAATTTATAATTTATAATTTATAATTTATAATTTATAATTTATAATTTATAATTTATAATTTATAATTTATAATTTATAATTTATAATTTATAATTTATAATTTATAATTTATAATTTATAATTTATAATTTATAATTTATAATTTATAATTTATAATTTATAATTTATAATTTATAATTTATAATTTATAATTTATAATTTATAATTTATAATTTATAATTTATAATTTATAATTTATAATTTATAATTTATAATTTATAATTTATAATTTATAATTTATAATTTATAATTTATAATTTATAATTTATAATTTATAATTCATAATTTATAATTTACAATTATTTAGAATTTAAAAAATATAATTAATAATTTATAATTTATAATTTATAATGTTTTTTAAAAAGCTTTTTAATGTGAAATAGTCTACTAAAATATTGTTATTCATCAACATGTTGTGGTTCAAAGTTTATGAATAAGCTGCTTTGTAGTTAAAAGAGGAACACTTTTGATTTTAAGTGGGGAGAGTGTAAATAATGGTTTGTGTATTAGATAAATTCAATGCCGTTTTATTTATGTCACAATTTCGTCAACATTTTGATATTAAAACATCAAAAGTTTTTCGAAACCACCACTTGCATTGAAAAAGTTGTAATTTTATTATCTTTTTTGTAAATATTTTGAGAAATTTTTTGTTTTTTGTTTTTGTTTGAATTTTTACTTTTTTTTTTTTTTTTGTTGTCAATATTTGTGCTCAAATGAGAAGAAATAATTTTGAAAATGTTCTTTAAAGGGTTTATAGCACCCCAGCAGTTATTTTGGAGTCAATTGAAAAAGTGAACTAGTTCATTTCTAGCGCAGTTCGAAGTAGCTCTGAAAGAGTACAAAAGGCGTTCAGTGTAGAACAGTTCACTTTGCTTTTGTTTTCAAAAGTATTTCTGAAAAAATAAACGCGTTCTGGCTTTTTTTAAATTTGCTGCGCACTAGAAAAAATAATAACAAAAATAAAAAAAAAAAAAATTGTTTATAGACATTTATAAACAAAATTTCTTCTAAATTGTGGATGGAAAAGATCGTACAAATCAAGTCTTTAGGACCTTTGAACTGGAACGTTCACTAAACGTTTACACTTTTAAAATGTTCATTTTAAAACTAGTTAAAAAATAACCATTTTTAGGCTAATGCGAAAGCAACCAGTTTAAAAATGTTCCTAATGCAACTAGTTGAAATATGGGGGAAAAGGAGTGTTCATGGGGACAATTGTCTTTTCCTATGACATCAACCCGCAAAAAGCCAAATGTCAAATGTTTTAAAATTCTTAGTTTTAATTTTTGTGCGTGCTGAATGTTTATTTTTAGTATTTATCGTGAAAGTAAAATAACACTAAGGAATGCACTGCTCCTGGCTGCAACCGGAGTGGACCGCAATTATTCCCCGGGAGATTTATAAAATCCGTTTTGTAAAAATGCTTTTCGCAGACCCGCGCTGATTGGGAAAATCAGCGTTGTGGAACAAGCAACGTTGCAGCGATTGCGTCTTGCTTCATTAAGAGGCACACTAAAAGACGAGCCATTTTCTTTTTGAAAAGGCCTCTTACAAATTGCACAACTTCTGGGCATTAAATCGATTAAATAATTTTCATCAACAACACAAGTCTAATTGGAAAATTTTATTTGTTTTGCTTTTATTCGTTCAATAGCCGATTTTGACAGGTGCTGTACCCACCACAAGAGAGAATTTCAACTATTAACTCTACCTTCCTTAATATACCTTGGATAATGACAACAAAAAATTAAAAATGCTTTCTCGAGGGTTTATTGAAGGTTTCGAAAAAGATTTTTAACGCTTTTAAACGTTTATTAATAATATTTTTAAACTTTTTAACGTAGAATACGTTATACGGGAGTGTTAATCGTGAGCACAAAATTTTGAGAAAATGTTTGTCACTTTCATTATAAGTTTTTAATACTTTATGCATGCATTGAAGAAAATTCAAGTATGCTCGTAACATATTTAATATTTCTTCTTTTGATTTGTATTTAAATAATCATATTGCTACATATAATTTTTTTGATTCTATAAGTAAATCAAAATTTAACTCCTTCAAATTTTGTATTAATTTTCATATGCTTTGTATTTTATGTATTATAACATCATGTGTAAGAGCAGTACGATTATCTGTGTGTTCATCACAGAACCAGTGTGAGAAACGTACACACATATTCCATACAAGCAAGCAGCAACAGCATCGCACACGTACACACATATTCCGACAAGCAGCAACAGCATCGCACTCTGTTCTCTTGCAGTTGCAACCATGGTATAATAATTATTATACCATGGGTTTGTGTTTGTTTTTGTTTTGCTGCGGTTTGCCTGCCTACATTCAGTGTATTAAAATTAGCTCATATACCTTTGGACGGCTGTTTGGATACGTATATTTCTTTACTGGTTTATTTAGGTAAATGCTTAAATAAGACAAAAAGTGGCATGTTTAGTTATCGCTTCTCGGCCTTATGGCTAAGATCAAAGTGTAGTATCTGTTCTTATCAGCTTAACATCTGATAGATCCTCCATCGGAGGACAACAAATGTTAAACTAGTTTTTGGAAATAGACGGAGTGCTAGGGGCTTGCTCCACCTCTGTCACGGGTTGGCCCGGTATTGCAGAACCGCCGGGATCAGTGTCGCCAGATGAAATTACCACCAAAATTCTCTTTTTCTCACACTTAATTCCCATAAATTACCACAGTCGCAAAATACCTCAAAATACCTCAAAATTACCACAAAATACCATAATACCTCAAAATACCTCAAAATACCACAAAATACCTCAAAATACCTCAAATTACCAAAACATACCAAAATGCAGTAAACTAAATTGATTCTGACAACATCATAACATAATTACCAAGAATTGACCATATTCAATAAAAAACATTGATTTTAAATATTATTCAGTTCTTTATTTATTAAAAACATAATAAGCATATTTATTCAGTTCTTTTTCTAAATATTAATTAAATAAAAATATACACGTAATAAATTAGTTTAAATTGATTTGTTCATAGCTTAAATAAATTAATTTTTATACATTTCGCTATTATAAAGTTCATAGTGGATTTCATTAAAGTGAACTTCTGTTGTGTAGTTTGATTTCGATAAGCTCTTAGCGTATAAAATGCTTGAAAGGTATTTTGTGGTAATTTGAGGTATTTTGTGGTATTTTGAGGTATTTTGAGGTATTATGGTATTTTGTGGTAATTTGAGGTATTTTATGGTATTTTGAGGTATTTTTTTTCCCACGCGTGGTAAATATCCCACATGTGGTATTTTTTTTCCCACGCGAGAGATTTTTACCACAAAATACCATGGGAATTCCCACATCCCACAATCGTTGAAAAATACCATAAACACTATTTATCGTGCTTTTCTGGCAACATAGGCCGGGATTTTGGCCCAATTTAAAATATATCAAAAATTTGTTATTAGATATAAATAATTTTACCTTCATTAAGCATATTGTTTCTGTGAAATGTGCAGCATTATAAAAATTGATGATATGGGTTTATCAGGGACCGTAACTATTATGACTCGTTTAAAAAAAGTCAAATTTGACTCATGGTATCATAATACATGGTAGCATTGACAACTGCTTATTTTCTCTTCAACAGGAAAACATAAATTGTCAAAAACAGCTTTTTATGGAAATACAACAGCAGCTGCTGTGGTTGTTGTTTTTATTCACTTCAACGTTTTCAACATTGCTTGTGTTTTCAATGGCGGATTATGAGCGCTCTCTTTTTGAGTATATTTTTTGACAGTATATGATTTCCCAAGCAACTGTCAATGCTACCATGTATTATTATATCATGATTTGACTTATATTTTTTCGGTCAAAAATAACAGTTTATTAGTCAAAAATAAATGTTAAAATATGACTTTTGTTTTTCCGGTCAAAAATAACAGTTAAAATATGACTTTTATTTTTAAGTTTTAAGCTGGAGTCCATTCACTGCATATGCATATGCGTCCGTCTACTCGCTGGCACAATTTACGCAAGAAAATTATGGCAGAGTTCAATGATTGCGTTTTACGTTCAGACTAAGCAGGGCTACAAAATTGCAAAATATTTGGTATGTTCTTAATGGGTAATATCGCAAAGGCGCGGGTTCAATTCCGGCGGCTGGCATGATTGTTTTTTTTTCAATTTCGCATTATTTATTATTTTTTTTTAAACAATTTTTTAATAAATAATTCTATAAATAAAATTTTGAGCAAATAATTTACTTCTTTGCAATCATTTTATTTTGTTTTATTATTTAAGCTTAGGTGGTTAATATATATGTGCATATGCTTAGAGTAAATTTAATTTTTAATTTTTATGATGATTTCGCATGGATGTTAATTGAATTATAATTTTTTTTCCTCAAATGGTTGCATTATTTAAAAAAAATTATTTCATTTAAAAGTAAGTATTATTAAAAAAAACTGACAAAATGTATAAAATTAATTAAATTATTTGCAAGAAATGGTAAAAAATTAAAATAAAATGTACTCTAAACATATGCACAGACAATACATATTAACTTCCTAGGCTTAAATAATAAAACAATATAAAATGACTGCAAAGAAGTAAATTTTTTGCTCAAAATTTTATTTATAGAATTATTTATTAAAAAATTGTTTAAAAAAAATAGTAAATAATGCGAAATTGAAAAAAAAATCATGCCAGCCGCCGGAATTGACCCGCGCCTTCGCGATATTACCTAAGCTTAAATAATAAAAAAAAAACAAAAACAAAATGACTGAAAACAAATAAGTTCTTCGCTTGAAATTTATAAAAATTGCAAATTATTTACTAAAAATTGATTAAAAAAAAAATAAAATAATGTATATTTTAAGAAAAAACAAAAAAAATCATGCCAGCCGTAATTACAAAAAAAAAAAAAATGCCAGCCGCCGGAATTGAACCCGCGCCTCCGCGATACTACCTAAGCTTAAATAATAAAAAAAAACAAAAACAAAATGACTGAAAACAAATAAGTTCTTCGCTTGAAATTTATAAAAATTACAAATTATTTACTAAAAATTGATTAAAAAAAAAATAAAAAAATGTATATTTTAGGAAAAAACAAAAAAAAATCATGCCAGCCGTAATTACAAAAAAAAAAATGCCAGCCGCCGGAATTGAACCCGCGCCTCCGCAATCATTTCCAATGAAATTGCATTTTGCGAAAAAATGCCAGTTTGCTAGAAATTAAACAAAATTGCGAAATAGTGCGCTGTTGCAAATTTTTGCTATTTTTGTTGATAAAAATAGCAATTACAAACACAATCACAAAATTCAAATGATTTGTGATCTTCGCAATATGAAGAAAACCTGTTTTTCTGAGTAGCGCAGCATGTTTCACGATTTTATCAAAAACACAACATGTTTCACTTCTCGTTGGCCCGTCAGGTTCGCTCACGAAATTCTCTTAAAATAACATTTTGGAGGTCTTCTCTTTTTATGTCTTTGGTCTTCTCTTTTTATGTCTTTGGTTTTTGTCATAAGCAGAAAATGAAAAAATGTTTATGAATAACAATGTTAGCAAGGTTGCATAGAAGCTGCGTAAAGCCTTAAACAGTGCGTAACTAAACAAGCGTTTAAAGGTTGTTTAAGGAAATCTATTGAATAAGGCTGTTAATAACTAACGTATTCTACGTCTGACCTATGCGTCCGTGTTATCTAACACAGGCTTGAGCTTTTTTTTGGTTTACATCTTATGAAGGCTTTATAAAAGGCTCATCATTTTTTTTTATGTATGCAGCCGTTAAAATTTAAAATTTTAAATTCATATAAAACTGGCAGTTTTTATTAAAGAATTGCATACAAGTTAAAAGGTTAAATAAGTTACTCAAACATATTATCTGAAGAGTTCAAAATTGTATTTTCATATTTAACTCTTTGAAAAAACTCTTCCACTGTGCTGCTCCATCGTGACGCAGCTTTATATGTGCAAATATGAGTTATTTGTGTTGCCAACACATTGCGTCATACGCGCTGCATATTGATTTGATGAATTAATATTTTCTGTTTGTTTTTGTTTTTTTCTTTTTATTCTCTCAATTTTGTGTGAGTTGCATATTTTTTGCGGAGTTGTAAGTAAATTTCGCTAATGATGTTGTTACGGCTGCTTTTGATGAAGTTGCTGTTTTCGTCATGCCATATTAGTATGTGTCAAAAAGTAGGCGTGTATTGCACGCTTCAGGCTAATGCCACATTGTACGACACATTTAGGTCAATTATTATGCTGCTAAAATTACAGTATCACCGAAGAACACCACACCAACCAACCCACCAACAATGCTAATAATTGACTGACGATTTTATTTGAACATTTTGTCAAAGCTTTGTCAAATATTTATTGTAAATCATTTCAAAAATGGTTTACAATGCCACGTGGAGTATTTATAATTTATAACGAACAGATTTGTGTCAAATTTTAATGGAATTCGGTTATTTATGTTTAAGTCCACGAAGGGAATGAATGAATAAATAAATAAATAAATTAATGTTACTCATCCGCCGTGGTGTACTTTCATTTGTTATTCGTAGTCAATAGAAATTGACAGAAACAATGCGACATATTTGCAAAATTATTTGTTGCATTGTTGTTGTTTTAGCTGAAATTAAATTTCAATTTTATCTGTGGTTTTAATTTGATTCATGCGACTAAAATGTCACCAACCGTTAATAAATAACAATTCATTTAATAATTTTAATCATATTTTAAAGCTTTTTACCAAATATTGATTTATGTTTTAATATGCCTTGAATATTTTGTTAATAAAAAACTTTGTTTAATTATTGTAGATATTTAATTTGCAATAATTTTTGCATTACCATCCAAAATGATTGTCTCTCAATTATATTTCTTAATTAAGGTTATTTACGTGTTACTGATACAACGATGGTGGGGGAGGGGTATACTTTGCCTTTATTAGGCTTAGTTATATATTATTTATACAAAGCGGGGGAGGAGTAATTTCGCAAACGCTGAGGATGTATCTGTAGGGTATATAAACATATAAATTACTTGAGTTTATTTTACCTTGTATTTATGTTTTGAATTTTCTTATTTAAAAAAAAGATCTAAAAAACACAAAAAAAAAATAAAACAAACACAAAAATGTTTGGTGCTAAAAATATATCCTTTGGCACATTTCAATTTTTTTATAAGTCAGACTGTTTGAGGCTCAATAGCTATACAGTCTTGGCCTAATGTCTTAGGGATCCGTGAAAAGTATTTCTTTTAAAAAAGTGGTGTAATTTTATAAAAAACAAAGTGTGCAGTAATGTTGGAAATCATTTTTTATTTCAAAAAAATATATATTTTGTGACACCACCTTTGGCTGCTATCCTTTTATGCATAGACCTCACCAGCATGCGACAGTCAACCCAAATTTCTTTGTTCCATTCTTGCTCTAAAACCTTTTTGAGTATCTCTTTTGATGTTGTTGGGTACTTTCAGATGTTTCGTTTCAAAAATTCCCCAAAGATGTTCAATACGGTTAAGATTCAATGCCATTTTCAACAAACCATCGCATTTAAAGTGAGAACTTTTGACAAGGTGCATTGTCTTGCTGAAATAGAAAATTTTGCATGTTCGTCTCAAAAATATGGAAAAAAGATGGTATTAACATGTTTTTCATCACGTCCATACGACCCTCACTAATAAACATTTTCCCAACTCCATCCGCAGCCATGCAGCCCTAGATCATAACACTTCCTTCACCGTGTTTAATTGTAGGTACTACGCATTCTGGGTGGTACTCTTCACCTACTCTTCGCCTCACACAGGTTGTACTAGGAGTACCAAACAACTATAAGAAATAAAAAAATTGCCTTCTTTAGAAGCTAGAAAAAACTTAATTGGGTTCATGGTTTCATTATAATGTTTGATTCGTCTGACCATAAGACGTTACTCCAATCCTCCTAAGTAAAATGTTGGTATTTTTTTGCCCATTCCAACAATTTTTTTTCTCCCGTCAGCCATGGTTTTTTTCTTGCCTTACAGCCCTTGTGCCCATTGAGTTCTAGGTGAGATTTTTTTCCAAACTGTTTCATTACGTAAGCAGCCAGCTCATTTGACGTTTTTCGACGATTTTGAATGCACGTTCTTATCAAAAATCGATCCTCATTACGAGTGGTAAGATTTTTTTCTGCCGCTTTTCTTCCTATTCCGATGTAACCCACTATGACGAAATCCAATCAGTATATTTCGAACTGCAAAAAAAAGATATTTGTCTTGCAAAACTAAAAATTGAGCTCGAAGTCTAAAAAAGTCAACTCTGGTGAATTATCGCACTGGAAATTTTGGAAAAGAAAATTTGTGCCCACTCCCAAAATATCCTTATATGTTAAAAAAAAATTATAACATCGCATAAAAATTTCGTTCAGACACACGTTTTGTGTTTCTTAAGCTAAGGCTTTTCGTCATTTTACAAGATAACCTTTCATAACTGGTGCTATCTACAAGGTGTGGCAAAAGTATTCACCCAATGTTCTCTTGCTGCAATTTTTTTTTTTTTTTTTTTTAATGAAAAATTTTGGTTTTGCTTGTGAAATTTGTTTATTTCCATTAGAATTTATTCCATCAGTTGAGAAACAGATATCGGCCAAGTGGCCACAGCTAGAGTTGATGACCACACGGGCTCATTTTATGGCATTTTCTATCACTCTTACCAGAACTTCGGCGATAGGTTCTCGCATTCTTGGCGAATATTTTCCTTAAGAGCTTGAAGAGTCTGAGGCTTATTGACGAACATCCGCGGTTAAATCGGGTGATCTGGCCGGCCAGTGCAAACCACCAAAACGAGAGATTAAGCGACCCGGAAATGCTTCCTTCAGAATATCGGTTGTGGCTCGAGCAGTGTGCGCAGTTGCACCGTCCAATTGAAGAACAAATTCGGTTATCATGGCTCTGTAGCGCGTGCCGTCCACAGTCGATGTTCCGGGCTCTTCTTCGACATCTTATCTAACAGTGTTTTTTCCAGTTGCTGTCGGAGGGCCAGGAAATCTGCGACGGAATTCACGCAGCGCCAACACAACCGAAAATTGTTGCGCAAAAAAAAATGGACACAATTCATCCCCGTTCTTGCGGAGTAAACCGATTCATGGCTTGTCGATTTGTATTCTGCGTTTGTTTACTTCACAAATGTCAAAACGGAATTGACATTTGGCGCCATTTGCAAAAGTAATAGGGTGTTCCAATAGTCTGATTACTTTTGCCCCACCTTGTACAAGGACCATCTTCCTAAATGCTAGTAAAATCACTTAAGCTCTTTATGAGAGAATACAAAGGGGAACTAATTTTTGGCTAGTTGATTGTTTTTGATAGTGATGCCACCCCTAGCAGTATCCTATTAGCTCAATTAACCGTTAAGTACTAAAAATAAGATTTTTTTTAATAGTTGAAAGTTTTCTTCTACAATGTTGACCTAGCAACTGCGTCGATGGTCGTTTAAGGATTTTCCAAAATTTTCAGGTTGCACTCCCACACACCAGTGTCTTTTGATTTTATTGTACAGGCTTTTCGAATAGAGACTTGACAACTTTTAGTTAAATTTCTGAACGCACGCTTTCAATAATCATCGAACTGACACTGTTAATTTATTCAGTGACTCAACTCAACATTTTCATCATGCTAAAGTAAAACGAACAATGTCTGCAAATTAAAAAAAATTACTACCGAAATTCGGAATCGGTGATCGCAACTTTAAGAACGTTAACTGCAATTTTCGGTCGTAATTCTCGCCCTAGTAGAAAGACAATAACAAGTTTAGTGCAAACATTTGAGTCTACATATTCGTTGTGTGATGTTGCCGTGCCAGTGAGACAACGGGTTACGTTTGTAGCAAACGATACAAAACAGTCAATTCCATGACGTTATCAAAAATTTAGACCACTTTATGGCAAATTTTGCGTAAGAATCTTGGTTAACACCCATACAAGATCAACCTGATTCAAGAATTGAAGCCGATGGACCATTTGAAGCGACGTACTTTCTCCCATTGGGCTCTGGAAAAGATGCGCCAAGATGATGAATTTCATCGCAAAATCATCTTCAGTGACGAAGCTCATTTTTGGCTCAATGGGTTCGTCAATAAGCAAAATATGCGTTTTTGGTCGGGTGAACATCCCATGTGCTTCATTCACAAAAAATAACTGTTTGGTGCGGTTTGCATGCCGGCGACGTTATTGGACCATATGTTTTCGTCGACGATAACAATCGTAACGTTACTGTGAATGGCCATCGTTATCGCGCCATGATTTCCGATTATTTTGGCCCAAATTGGAAGATATGGACTTGGACGACATGTGGTTCCAACAGGACGGTGCCACAAGCCACACAGCACACGTTACAATCGATTTATTGAAGAGTAAGTTTGATGAGCGTGTTATCTCAAGAAATGGACCAGTCGATTGGCCGCCTCGTTCGTGCGATTAAACTCCTCTAGACTATTTTCATACGTGACTTCTATAGGGTGTTTTTTTTAGGGGTTTGTTTTTCGAATAGAGATAAAACACAAGAAAATCGTTTTAATGTCCATCAATTTGGCTTTATTGGAAGGATAATTTTATGCCATTAATGTTTAAATATGATTTCGGGCATGTGACCGCCGCGGCTGGCTGAATACAGCCAATTCTACAGGTCCAATTTTCAACCACTTTTTCGAGCATATTGGGCCGTATGTCGGCAATAACGCCACGAATGTTAGCCTCCAAGTCCCCTAACGTTTCTGGTTTGTTGGCGTAGACGATGGACTTCACATATCCCCAAAGAAAATAATCCAATGGTGTCAAATCACACGATCTTGGTGGCCAATTGACAGGTCCATTCCGCGAAATTATGCGCTCATCGAATGTTTCCTTCAATAAATCGATTGTGACGTGCGCTGTGTGGCATGTAGCGCCGTCTTGTTGGAACCACAACTCATCCACATTCATGCCATCCAATTCGGGAACAAAATAGTCGGTTATCATGGCTCTATACCGGTCTCCATTAAGGGTAACTGACTCTCCAGCATTATTTCGGAAGAAGTATGGCCCAATGACTCCACCAGCCCATAGAGCACACCAAACAGTCAGTTTTTGTGGATGTAATGGCGTCTCAAGGATCTCATGTGGATTCTCTTCACTCCAAATGCGGCAATTTTGCTTGTTGACGTAGCCATTCAACCAAAAATGAGCCTCATCACTGGACAAAATTTTGCGATGAAAATCAGCATCGAGATCAATCTCATTTTCGGCCCATTTGCAAGCGTTGTTCTTTTGTCAACCTGTTCATGATGAAATGGCAAACCAAACTGAACATAAATGACATTAGAGTTGCCAGATTTGACCACAAAATGCCAGTTTTATCTCTATTCGAAAAACAAACCCCTAAAAAAACACCCTATATTAGTGCTGTTAAACAGTCACGATTTTTTCGAAAGCTTGACTGTTTGTCGGAAAGAAGTGAATATTTTGCTTCAAATTTTGAGATTTGAGAATAAATAATTCTTTCTAAAGTTGTAGATAAGAACGGAAAAATAGCTTTTGGCTGAAACTCGGTGCTATTCTTTAGAATCGTAAGTTTTCTAAGAAGAAACTTGTTCATCAACAGATGGCATGCTGAAAATTAGATCCCAGTCGATCGAATCTACTGCTGTGTTAAGAGAAATGTAGTCAATGTTTCTAAAATCACAAAACTTAAATTGCTGAGTAGAAGTTTAAACAGCACAATCATAAATTAAAAAAATTAGGTCAACTTTGGAGAATTCAGGAACCGCAATTTGGTCATAAAGAAGACATTTTGAAGCATCATTGACTAAGAATAGGTCTAAAAGAGTATCACATGTGTTTTTAAAATGAGTCGGCATGACACAATTAATTGGGAAAAGTCCAATGCCTCGCTTTAGATGCACTAGATTTCCGTCAGCTGAAATATTGCATTTAAAGTTACCTCCTAGAATTATTTCACAGTATGATTAAGATAATTCATCCAAAACTGTCATTAACGGGGACATGTCAATATGCCGATTTGGTCTGTAAATAGTACCAACAAGAATTTTTCTGGGGGTGCATTCAATTTCAACAACAAAATATTCAATAGTATTATCAAAAGCAGAAGTGCAGATTGGTCTACACCATATACCATCCTTTACAAAAATGGCTACACCACCTCCATGGCCTTGTCTATCTGAGAGAAATAATTTAAAGCCCTGGGTATTGAAAAGATTATCACTCATACACTGATTAAACCACGTTTCCGATACACATATAAGATCAGCTGTTGATTTTTCAAAATAAATCTGAACTCATCAATTTTGTTCACGAGACTTTCTGCGTTTGTGTCACATATTTTGAAACCATTCTTTTGCTTACATAAGATTCGTATCAAATCGTGAGCACAGTCTTTGGAATCGTATGAATTGTTTACAATCATAAATAGACAGAGTTGAAATGATATCTTACAGGACATAAGTAACGCAAGTTTTGAGTGGTAAATAAAATGCTAATAAAGGCTGGTTAAATTTTAAGGGCCGATGTTGATTTTGAATAAAACACAAATTATTTAAGAAATTATTGTAATTTCTTTTTATTATGATAATATTGGTATGGTGCAATTATGTATGGAACAAAATATCGGCTAAATGACCGCCGCGACCTCGGCGGCACACCTCCATCCGATGGTCCAAATTTTCGATGACGCTGAGGCATAAGTGAGGTTCTATGCCGTTAATGTGCCGAATTATCTCATCCTTTAGCTCTTGAATTGTTGCTGGCTTATCGACGTACACGTTTTATTTCAAATAACCCCAAAGAAAGAAGTCCAACGGTGTCAAATCATATGATCTTGGCGGCCAATTGACATCGCCACCACGTGATATAACACGGCCATTGAATTTGTCGCACAAAAGAGCCATTGTTTCGTTAGCTGTGTGACAAGTGGCACCGTCCTGTTGAAACCACATATCGTCCACATCCAATCTTCCAATTCGGGCCATAAAAAGTTCGTTATCATCTCACGATAGCGAACACCATTCACAGTAACTGCCTGACCGGCCTCATTTTGGAAAAAATAAGGCCCGATGATGCCGCCAGCCAATAAGCCGCAACAAACAGTCACTCTTTGTGGGTGCATTGGTTTTTCGACAGTCACTCTTGGATCATCATTCGCCGAAATTCAGCAATTCTGCTTATTGACGAATCCACTGAGGTGAAAATGTGCCTCATCACTGAAAATGATTTTCTTCGAAAATTGATCATTCACTGTTGCCATTTCTTGCCACCATTCTGACCATTGACGACGCTTGAAATGGTCAAGAGGCTTTAGTTCTTGAGTCAATTGCACCTTGTAAGCTTGTAAATGCAAGTCTTTATGCATAATGTTCATCAACGACGAGCGTGAGAGGTGCAATTGTTGGGCACGTTGAGGTAGACGGCTCTTCAGCCACACTATCGCGAACAGCAGCAATATTTTCTGCAGTACGAGCTGTACGAGCATGCACTGATGTTTTCACATCTCCTACAGACCCGGTTTGCTCAAATTTTTGCACAAGTTTTCCGACTGTACGCATATTTGGACTATTAAATTGACCGAAAAAATCACGAAGTGCACGATATGCATTTTGATATTAAAGCTCATTTTCATAATAAGCCTGAATAACTTTAACGCATTGCTCGATTGTGTATCTTTCCACGGATCAAATTGAGTTTGTCTGAAATTGAGAAATATCAAATGAAATGCAGAAAAAAGGTGTGGTTCACATTCAACATCGGCCCTTAAAATTTAAGCACACTTTAGTTGAAATGAAATTCATGGCCAAACAAATATTTATAAATATACAAATGGAAAGTACGTTATTATAAAACATATAGAAAAATAAATTTTTGTTGATTTTGGTCTTCCATCAGTAGAATTGTTTTTGTTGTAGGATTCACAGGTACGAACAAGTTCATCAAGCATTGTGGTAGAGTTGATACAAGTGGCATGATCACCACGCGTTCGTTTAACATGAAGTAGCCTTCTTCTGGTAAACGACGCCCAGAGTTGTTTTTCTTTTTGTAACGGAAAGCAGCTTTAAAAATTACATGATTAGCTTTGCTAAGGGATTCATTTTCATACATTGGGACATCAGATTGAAAGCCAGCTTAGTGTAATCGCAGAACGTCATTGGTTTTGCGTTTGAACTCATTAATAATAAGATTTTTATCGGTTATTAAAAAACTATGGGATCAATTATAAACAATAAAAATGATAAATAAACGAGAATTCATTAAATGTTAATCAATTTTATAATAAGCGGTGAGAGAAAAAAATTTCATAGCGCATTACACTAAGACAGTAAATTGCGCTTGAATAAGTGTGTCCGTGCGGAAATATATATCTTCGCTTCTCCTCTACGTTATGTCTCTAACCATTATATATAAAAGCACCATATCATGTTTCACCTTCAAGAAACTCACTGTCTAAAACTAACTGTTCTTTAATTGTCAAGAACTTCATTGAAACTGTCTGTGTGTGTTAATAAAAGAATAAAAACTATCACTTGAAGGCAACCTCTGACAAGTCTATTCTTTGTTAGAAAATGCTACACAATAAAAACTAACTGTTATTTGCAAGTTTGCGAGCTAGCGGCCACTTCAATAAGAATGGCATTCATTAAAATAATTAAATGTTACGCATACGACACGGTGACTGAATATATTCAAAGTTTATTCTTTAACCATTAAATTGCTTACTTTCCAACATTAAGTTGACATTTCCAGCATAAAATGAAGTTACAAGAAAATTGTATAACTGTTACCCAACACACAAACACACACCCTAACATTTCTAAATATAAAGAATGCTAGCGTGAATTGAAATCAAAAACTTAATAAATTAAAGCATTACAAATTTAGTCATACATATTCGAGTTAGCTGTAGTTGGTAATTCTATTACCATCAGACACGTACGCATTCAAACATACAACCTTACAAACAGACACATCCATTACAACTCAAATACAAACACATAAATATGAATTACTGTGTTGATGTGATAATGTGTGTAAGCTAGCACTTGAGTATATCACGTAGCATATCGCAGTGTTGCCACATGGGTTTCACAATAAAATGGTTGCGTGGCATACAGCTGACAGTGTTAATACAAATTTAGCGGTAAAGACCGTCATCGCGTGGGCTTTATATTTCATTGAGCATTACTTTTATTATTTGATAAAAATACATTCGTGGGGCATTGGTCAACTTTGAAAATAGGGGTTTGCTTTGAAAAATTAACACTTAAATATTAAACATTTTAATTCCAACCTCAAAACTAATAAATCAAAATTTTAAATTGAAATTTTAAAACTGAAAATTCTAAATTAAAAAAGTTAAATTGACATTTTAATTTCATAATTTGAAATTTAAGTGCAAATGTTAAAATTTCAAATTCAAAATTATAAATAAAAAATTAAAAAAATTCAAAATTTTAAAATTCAAATCCAAAATTCAAAATTCAAAATTTAAAATAAAAACTGCAAAATACAAAATGCAAAATACAAAATACAAAATACAAAATACAAAATACAAAATACAAAATACAAAATACAAAATACAAAATACAAAATACAAAATACAAAATACAAAATACAAAATACAAAATACAAAATACAAAATACAAAATACAAAATACAAAATACAAAATACAACATACAAAATACAAAATACAAAATACAAAATACAAAATACAAAATACAACATACAAAATACAAAATACAAAATACAAAATACAAAATACAAAATACAAAATACAAAATAAAAAATACAAAATACAAAATACAAAATACAAAATACAAAATACAAAATACAAAATACAAAATACAAAATACAAAATACAAAATACAAAATACAAAATACAAAATACAAAATACAAAATACAAAATACAAAATACAAAATACAAAATACAAAATACAAAATACAAAATACAAAATACAAAATACAAAATACAAAATACAAAATACAAAATACAAAATACAAAATACAAAATACAAAATACAAAATACAATATACAAAATACAAAATACAAAATGCAAAATACAAAATACAAAATACAAAATACAAAATACAAAATACAAAATATAAAATACAAAATACAAAATGCAAAATACAAAATACAAAATACAAAATACAAAATACAAAATACAAAATACAAAATACAAAATACAAAATACAAAATACAAAATACAAAATACAAAATACAAAATACAAAATACAAATTACAAGCTAGAAAATACAAAATACGAAATACAAAATTCAAAACCCATATGAAATATGAAATATGAAATATGAAATATGAAATATGAAATATGAAATATGAAATATGAAATATGAAATATGAAATATGAAATATGAAATATGAAATATGAAATATGAAATATGAAATATGAAATATGAAATATGAAATATGAAATATGAAATATGAAATATGAAATATGTAATATGAAATATGAAATATGAAATATGAAATATGAAATATGAAATATGAAATTTGAAATATGAAATATGAAATATGAAATATGAAATATGAAATATGACATATGAAATATGAAATATGAAATATGAAATATGAAATATGAAATATGAAATATGAAATATGAAATATGAAATATGAAATATGAAATATGAAATATGAAATATGAAATATGAAATATGAAATATGAAATATGAAATATGAAATATGACATATGAAATATGAAATATGAAATATGAAATATGAAATATGAAGTATGAAATATGAAATATGAAATATGAAATATGAAATATGAAATATGAAATATGAAATATGAAATATGAAATACGAATTACAAAACACGAAATACGAAATAAGAAATATGAAATTTAAAAATTTAAATTTGAATTCGGAAAATTGAAATTTTAAATTTTAAATTGTTACCTAGAAACTCGAAATTAAAATTTTTAAATTTAATATTTGACATTTGAAATTTTTAATTTTAATATTTGAAATTTGAACTGTGAAATGTGAAAATTGAAGTGTGAAATTTTAAATTTGTTATTTAAAACTCGAAATTCTAAAAGTTTAGGGATTATTTTGAAATTGGAATTTATTTATTTTTATTTTATTGTATTCTCCAGTTTCTTAAATTAAATTGAGTGAAAACAACAACATAACGCTACAACCCCTACAAAAAATGTTTTACCGTAATAAGGTATAATTTGTTTGAAGACAAAAACAACTAATTTAATGAAAATAGCCATCAAGACGTTACGCCTCCAGGTGGCAACACCACTCTTCCAACAATTTCATTACGTTCTATTTATACAGGGGTGTTAATTTTAATGAGAATAAAACATACCGTTCCGTGACAAAACGAAAACTACACAAAAACACACAGAAACCAACGAACCACAAGCAGACAGTCACTTGAACTACCTTCGCCTCAAACACCACCACAACTACGGCCATCATTACTATAACTTCCACTACCAGCAACATCCCGCTTTCCCTGTCATTCAGCAAAAATACAGCTCAAGGTGGATGAGTGCAAAAGTCAAAATGACGCCATCAAATGTCAATGAAAGCAGAAAAAAACCTCGAGCAAGAACCTGCAAAACTTATTTCGCCCACATCAGCAAGCGAACATATACACATAATCGTATTTATATATATATAAGGATATGTAAACGTGCATATTTCGCTAGTATTTTTTTATTTTGTTTTTTTTTTTTCTTAGGTACTATTTTTGGCGGATGTTAGCGGGTAGATATACAGAGCCAACAAACTTCATAAAACATGGCAGCCGCCCGCCATCATGAAAATATTAAATCAGCTACTTTTTTTCTGACGATTAAAGTTCAAAGGGTTAACACACAACAAAAACTTAAACTAGAGCATTAATTATTTTAAGAACTAACTGTGAACTATTAAAAATGCAATAAAACATAAAAAAGTCAAATTAAAAGCGAGTATAAAACTTTTACTTATTAACCCGCTGCCACTCACATAAACCCCACGTGAACTCCTAGCGCTCTTAAAGCTTTTTGATGCTGTTAATGGTGAAAATATTATAGAAACAACACAGCAACAATGAGACAACAACACAGAGACAATGCTATCATATTGTTGTTGTAAAGCTTCGTGTTGTTTTTTTTTATTTTAACAGTTTAAACTATATTAAACAGTATCAAACTTCATAAAAAAGAAAGGATAAAACAAGGAAAGTTGATATCTACTCACAAGCAAACTTGCACCGAAAATTTGTAGCATTTTTTAGAGAAATTGTTCACTCAACTTTTTTCGGAATTTTCGTTTCGTTCTTCGTTTAGCGTGTGACAGGCGTTGCTAACGTTGTTTGAAATTATAACAGCGTTGTTGTTGTGTGTTTAACTGAGCCGATACTTGACCGCTGACAATATTTGACGGTTATTCAACTCTACTTAAAAGAGCGTTTTAATTGATATTATTTTCTTTTTTGGTGAAATTTTTTTTTTTTTAGTTGACATTTTTTAATTTTTTATTTTTTTTATTGAGACATTACACATTTTTAAATTAGTTTTTTATTTAAGTTTTATTTTCTTTAATTTCACTTCGACAGATTGTATTAAATTTTTTGACACAAGACCTGAATGAAACGTGAAATCTAAGGACTGCACGAGTATCGTCATGCTTAAAGGTTGCTAGGGTTACAAGCATGCTTCAGACAGATAGATAGATAGATATGGTTTGAGCTAGTTGGCTGCTTCTTGTGAAGCCTTGTGTCATTCTAAGAAATTAAAGCAGTTATTTTTTTTTCTTTTTTTTAGGCTTTAACAAGCTTATGTTGCTTTCATTTTCGTGAGTAAGGTCTGTGTTGTGTCTTACTAAGGTTTTGTCTTTCTTACTTGAGGAAGGGTAGGACATTAAGCGATAATGTGCTTAGAGGTTTTTGACGTAGAATACGTCATTCTCGGAGGTAAGTAGGGTGGTTGATACTGATCAGGTGTCGGTATTTATATCACTTTTTGAGCCTTTGGTGGCCCTAAAGTACTGATCGTACAATGTTGATGTTAGCACTTGTTGGTCTGCTTGATCCTCAATGCAACAAAAATTCATGTTAGAACTCTCTAACTTATATAAATTTGACACAATTACATGAAATATAAAGCCAATATTTGATGTTTTTGTTTGCTTAAACTTGCTACCTATTTATCGAGGCCAACACTGAACTTAAGACGCTCAAAAGAACTAATATCCCTTAGAAGGGACCAAATAAGTATTACAATAGGCGTCCTAACAGGACACTGCCTGATTGGAAACCACGCCTAAAGACTGAATACTCCCCATAACGACTTCTGCAGAAGCTGCAGAGATGAAGAGGAAGTTGAATCCACAACACACCTTCTCTGCACATGCCCAGCGCTGGCCAGAAAGCGCCATCTCTTCCTAGGTAACTGGTTCTACAGTGACCTAGACGAACTCTCAAAAACTTCGGTCTACCGAATACAAAGCTTCATAAATAGCTCCAACTGGTTCAAATAGTGTGGAAATAATTAACCCCTGGTATCACAACGGGCCAAACTGGCCTAAGTGTGTCTCATAGGAGACAGCCACGTCAACCTAACCTAACCTAACCTTATCGAGAGTTTCCGGTTTTATCGACAAAACCATAAAATTTGTATGGGAGCCCCCCTAAGGAGTGGTCGGAGGAAATAAGTGTTAAAGGCAAAAATGTTCCTTTAGCAAAAGTAATGGGGGTCGGTGATACATATTAACCCTTTCCGGCACAAACACAATAAAATTTGTATGGGAGCACCCCTAAGGAGTCGTCGGAGGGAATAGGTGTCAAATGCAAAAATGTTTCTTTTGCAAAAGTAATGGGGTCGATTATACATATTAACCCTCTCCGGCACTCTCTTAAAGGTCATATGCTCAGGTGTATGGAATATATATACAAAAACCATAAAATTTGTATGGGAGCCCCCCTAAGGAGTAGTCGGAGGGAATAGGAGTCAAAGGCAAAAATGTTCCTTTTGCAAAAGTAATGGGGGTCGGTGATACATATGAACCCTCTCCGGCACTCTTTTAAAGGTCATATGCTCGTGTGTATGGAATAAATATTTTGCTAAATATTTTTTAAAAAAGATGTCATCAAAAGCGAATTGAATAATTCTACACTGAAAAAAAAATGTTTTAAAATTGACGACAGTTGTTATTAATTTGACGAATTTTGTGTTTAAAAAATAGCTTGCAACAAATTTCGTCAAAGTAAGAGCAAATGTGTTTAAAACTTTTGAAAAACATATGAAAAAAAAGCAAAATACGAACACATTTTTTGAACACATTGTGTTTAATATTAAGCTAAGATTTTTTTTTCAGTGTGCGTCTTGTGTTACGACATAGTCGAAACTACTGTATCTTTTTCATCCTATAGGTTAAGTCTACAAAGTGAATCTACTGCTTCATCTTTGTACCACCCTGAGTAAGCGGTATATTAACTTTTTCAGTCAGTTTGTAAAGTCAATAAAAAGGCGTGGTAGGAGAAAAAGGGTTGTACAGGGTGGGCCCAATACAAGTTTTTTATTAAAAAAATATGTATTAAAATTAACGAGATTAAATTTTTTCCATGTATTATGGCTTTGTTAGTAAGACCAAACATTCCCATTAATTAAGGAACACAACGTCGTTCAAGTCGCTGCCTCGGTTGGCTTCGCATTAGCGCATTCTGTCATTTCAATTTTTTCAAGAACATGTTGGTGGTTTCGGGTTGTAGCTCACGGATTGCTTGGATGATACTGGCCTTAAGTGCTTAAATTATTTCCAGATTGCTGGCATAACATCGGTCCTTCACAGTTCTCCACAAAAAAAAGTCCAATTGGGTCAAATCGCAGCTCCCAGGCGGCCCATTGACAGCGCCAACACCGCTGATAACACGATTTGGGGATTTGGTTACACACAAAATATCGATTATGGCATAAGCTGTGTGGCATGGCATGCCATCCTGCATGAACCAGAGGTCGTCCAAATTTATGTCTCCAATTGCGGTAAAAAAAGTCGATAAACATGGCTCTGTAATGCCCGCCGTTGACAGAACCGTTGTTCCCAGCTACATTTTCGAAGATAAATGGATCAATGATGCCACAACTCCACAATCCGCACCAAACTGTCACTCTCTGTGGATCCATCGGTTTCTCGACAATAACGTGAGGTTTTTGCGAACCCAGATGCAGCAATTTTGTTTGTTAACTTGGTTACCGCCGAGATGAAAATGCGCATCGCCCGAAAAGAACATTTTTCGCCCAAAACTTCTTTTCAAATAACGCACTGTTTAGGCTACACAGCACTCACTGTGGAAAATAAGTTTCCAATATTTTCTAACGTTGTTCAAGCGTAAAGCGACTCATTTCTTTCCGTGGAGGTATGATACTGAGTTTATGTCAAGATTTCGAGTGATAAACAGCTGTCAGTGTCAATATAATATATGATTTAAAAAGAAACCACTAGATGGCTCACCCTTTATGTTCTTGATCAGCATCACAACCAGAGTCGTAATGAAATTTAATATTTCATTTTTATTTTCAAAATATTAAGATCAAGTTCTAAAATAAGCCAAATCGGATGAAAACTCGCTTTGCCAAATTATTAAAAAATCTGTTAAAATGTTAGAAAGTCTGTTAAAAATTCGACAAAAATTAATACTTTGAATTTCTGCCAAAATTGAAACTTTTGCTTCCCATAAAAAGCCGATGATAATATCGAGTGTTTTTTTTTTTAGAGGAATAGATTTTCCTAGAGAGATATGTTAGAAGAGCATGTATTAAGAGACTCATACCAGATTTAATTTATTGATTTTCAAGGGTTTTGCTCAAGCAATGGAGACATAACGCAGATCTCATTACAGATCGTAACATTAATATTTTTTTATAAGTTTTGAACTTTGATATTTTGTGTGAAATACTATTACATATTTCTATTATTTATATGTTCGCGACGAAATCTATTCTCCGATGAAATCTTGTAGCAACAATCCATCCTTTTGAGGTAATTTTCTTCGAAGAAATTCTTTGTACATTTCGGACAGAAGGAAATTCAATTTTATTGCAACGTGAACACCTGCCGATAGGCTTAATTTCACGTTACCTCACGGCAATGGTGTCAAGGTTCATGGAATTGATGACCAGCAGATAAATCTTCAGGACGTTAGTACCATGTTAATACAAATACAACGTCCATCCGACCTCTCCTGGGCGTCACTTCCATTACTCCAGACACATTTATTAGTGGAAATCGAGACCCATCTGACATCTCTGACAATTTATGGGCATTGCCACCCGGTTGATTAAGCGCAACTCCACGCCGATCTCACAAACCTGTTTTCGTCATTTAACTGCCACAGCCAGCACGATACTCCCCGAAGGTCAAGGCCTGCGATAGTCTCCCCGGGCAAAAGAGATTTATCTCGACACGTACTCACACACACCAACACATCAGCATTCATCGTTCATGACTGTGGTGGTAAAATAACTCCCAGGCTACTAAGATATACTTTTTACCTCGGATTACCCAACTCTGGCGTCCGTGGCGTAGTTAGTTAAAGTGCGTGGCCGCTATGTCAAAGAACCTGGAGACCCAGGTTCGAACCCCAGCAGCGACAGAAAATTATTTGAATTAAAATAATTTTTCTGTACGGCCGCCACCTCTCTGTAGACATTGGCAAACCTCAGAGAGTAATCAAAATGCCATGCAAAGCTTCTTGAGAACCAGAACATTCCGTTCATCGCCGTTTGGAGTCGGCGTTAAGCCTGTAGGTCCTTTCTCGGTCAATTGTGTACAAACTTAATAACACACACAACACAATTGATCATAAGAATCTAGGTCAAAGTCCTTTCAAGGGCTGAAATGGCCAGTTATTTATTTATTTTTTTTTTACCCAACTCTGACACCTCATTTACACTAAGATATATACCAATTTTTCATCGTTTAACTAGTCTTTATAATACTATCCATGAGACCTTAATGCCAATGTGCCGGTGGAAATTGTGATAGTACGTCTGGCGAGCGTAAAGACTCGTGCGAAAAAATTTTAAGGATATTGCTATTCCTTCGTAGGCATACGCTACCATTGAACGAGTCAATGGCCCTTAAAAACGTAAATGCAATGGCGTCAATTTGGATGCTCTTGGCAATCATTGGCCGAAACGTAATATTACGTGTCTTAAAAACTTGTCGCGCAACAAAGCCAAAATCTGTCGTGTTGGGTAGCTTGTCGACGTTGGAACCGTTGTCTGATTTGAACCACATAATTCGAAGTCTTCAATCGCAGACGACAAAAGGCAGTTATCATACTACCATAGCACTTTGCATTGACGGTAACTATGATAGTTTCATCGTTTTTTAAAAAAAAAATACGTTCCGAGGATGCCTCCAGCCTATAATGAGCACCACACAGTGACTTTTAGTAGGTGTAACGGCTGAGTGAGAATAAGGGCCACGATTTGAACAGAGTTTAGTACCAGGAAAAAGTTAAGGATTAGGACAAAGATCTAAGCATGAAACTGGACAAGGATTCAGGAATTCAAAAAAGTATTGCGGAAAGAACTGTGACAAGGATTGGTATCTAGACAACCTTAACCAATTGAATCACAACAATTTAGGATGAGATTGAAAAAAGGACAAGGAATCGAAGAAGGATTTTAGCACACTAAAGACAAGACTTAGGACAAAGATTGAGAAAAAGGGATTCGAACAAGGGTAAGGAAAAGAATTTGGGTATGGATTAAATCAAGGGTTTCGACAAAAAGTATAACAATTTTTAGGACAAATATTAATTATTTATGTATTTATTGACCATGTAAGGCAATTAACTTATTCTAACGGGTTTTTTTTCTTTTTATTTTCTCTCCCCTTTCCTTGTTTTGGTGTTTGCAAATATGTAATTCGAAGTGGGCGTGAATCGCCCACCTAAATGACATGATTTTACAAACACGTCAAAAAGAAAAGGCAAGAAGAAGAGAACAAATAAAAGTAAAAGCTACTTACATAAATAGTAGTATATTTTATACATATTTAGTAGTAGAAAAGGAAAGAGGAGAAGGAAAGTAAATTGAAAGAAAGTTCAAAGATTGGGTTGGTTAGGAAAGGAAAGAGACTTGGATAGAGTTCGCTTGAATGAGTATTTAGACATGAAAGGTGAGTAGTGGTTATTAAATTCTCTACAGCAAAGGCTAATGGGTTCATTACTTGCATATGCAGTATGATGCTGATATCCAGTTCCGCCGAGTATGTCTTGTACGTCTTATAGGGTCATTGAGAGTAATCTTGTTAGAGATGTATTCGCAATTAGTTACACCGTTCAGAACATCGAAAGTAAAGCATGAATCCAATACCGTTTTTCTTATTGATAGCGGCATCAAATTTAATAGACTGAGTCTGTGTTCATACGGTGGTAGGCTACAATATTCGCGGGGGTTATACGTCTCTCTCAGAGCGAATAGGACAAATTGCTTTTGTATGGATTCGATTCTATCACAATGGGATTCAAAAGCTGGATTCCAAATAATGCAGCCATATTCGAGTATTGGGCGCACTAGTGCACAGTACAGGGATGTAGTGACCCATACATTTTTGAATTCATATGCTCGTCTTTTAAAAAATCCGAGCTGTTTGCTGGCCCTGGATACAATCTCATCATAGTATAGATTAAAACGCAGTTTGTTGTCCAAGACCACTCCCAGATTAACTATATAACTGACCCTGTTAAGTTCGATATTGTTGAGTCGCTAGTAGTAATTCGTAACTTGGTTTCTACGGGAAAAACTTATCACGTTACACTTATTTACATTGAGGTAAAGTTTGTTTTAGGTACACCAGGTCTCAAGAATTAAGAGGCTTAACTATAAGAAGTTGACATCTTCCTGCGATTTAATTACTTGATACAGTTTTAGGTCGTCTGCATACATAAGATGTGGAATATCCCTCAACACAACACTTCAAGGTGGTACTCCTTGCGGTACTCCAGAGGAGACTACGATTTTCTTCGACAAGATTCCTTGAAATTGCAATAAGTATAAGGATGAGGACAAGTTTAGGAACAATGGAAAGGATAGGGATAAAGAAATCGACAACGATATGCTGTCACATTATCGCACATTTGGGCAGGAGCTTCATGATGTTATTTGGAGTTTCTGGAGCTTATTCAACGGCGTGCAATGTATTTGAAAGGGGATATTAATATTTAATCTTCTCTCAACTCTCTTGGGCAACGACACAAAGTTGATTGCCTAAGCCTTCTGTACAAGTAAAGGGTGATCCATTTCAAGGTTCCCTACCTTTTTAAAGAAAAAAACACAGAAAATTCAATTTTAATGGAAATGTTTATTATCATTTGAAAGAACATTCTTCGGCATTTATTTTTTGAAGATAATGCCTATCAAATGTTGGCCGCGGCTACGTCTCAGATGGTCCATCCATTAAGTCCAATTTTCGATGACTCGTTCGAGCATTTCAACTGGTAACTGGCGAATGACACGCGTGATGTTTTGCTCCAAGGCCTGAATCGAAGCGGAATTGTCCGCATAAACTTTAGACTTTACATATCCCCACAGGAAAAAGTCTAACGGTGTGATATCACACAATCTTGGTGGCCAATCGACCGGCCCAAAACGTGAAATTATCTGCTCACCGAAGTGTGAGCATGTTTCCCAGGTGGACTCGGGCAGCTCACCAAGACCACCACTATACCATTACCTTGATGCCTAATAGAACTTTGTATAACCGGGATAATTTGAACAGTAAAATTATGGCACAACCTCCCTGTGCAATGTTGCCCGGCAGTTTTACACTTTGTAAATTCAAATCAAATCTTCCCTCACACAACTCCATCTTTCCGCCCTCCAACTAACTATCACCTGTCTTTCGAATCAACACAAACTTTAATAGGGGGCATTTCCTCAGCGTTGGTTCAATGACAAAAAAATAATGCATTCGCGTACATGGACCTTTCACCAATTGTATGAACCTAAAGGTCCAGATTCAAATCCTATCAGACAAAGACAATATTTTCATTAAAATTAATTTTTCTGCTTGGCCGTCATCTCTCTTCAGACATCAAAGAATCTGAACATTATGAACATGAACAATATGAGCCGTTCAGAGTTCATTTAAAACTTGTATGTCCAATTCTTGATTACACTGTTCAACATGAAAAAAAAAAATAACAAGGTTCTGACAACGGATTCTGGTAGAGGTTAAGAAAAAAAATAAACGTGTATCGGAGTTTTTAAAGTTTACGTATGAGTCTTATTTTAGGGAGGATTTAAATATCCGCCTTTCTAAATATTCTTATAATGAATCGGCATTGGAAAAATCCTTGCGTTTTGGGTATAGGATGTGTTCTGAGAATTTTTGTAAAATACTACGAGGAATATTTTTATGAAACATTTTAATCCTCTAACTTCTCAATTTATGGGTCTTTTTTGACCCTTTTTTTGATAATAGGCAAAAAAGACCCATAAAACAAGGGTATAACGGGTCAAAATGTTCCACACAAAAATTTGTTATAAAATTCTACTACAAGTCTCTGAATACACTAAAGCTTAAATTGAACTTAATGGTCAGAAATAAGTCAAGACTTAAAATGAGTTAAAACCCGTTTTAGATAAAAGGCAAAAAAAGACCCATAAATTGAAAAGTTAGAGGTTTAAAATGTTTTACAAAAATATTCCTCGTAGTTTATTACATAAATCATCGGAACACATCCTATACCTAAAATGTAAGGGAAGATAACTTGATTTCACTATAAGAATGTTTGGAAAGTTTTTTTTTTTATTCCAGAATCCTTTGTCGGAACCTTGTTATTATGGGAAAAAATTGATTTTGTAGTTCAATGTTATTTGTCCACAAACATTTCATAACACGCAGAACACAATTGTTCCCTAAAAGCTCGGTCAAAGTCCTTTCAAATGCTGGAATGATCAATTGGCTTAGTTTTGAACAATGCGGACTGTTGGTTATTGGAAAAATCCTTCTTTTTATTGAACATAACTTGCACGCCGCTATTCCTAGGGGGTACTAAAAAAAATAATAACTCTTATTTCACTAAACTTAACAAAAGTTGTAACGACGAATGTAAAATGAGCTTTAATTGAAATTAAGTTCGAATTTATGCCAGGCATTGCATGACGGTGCAAGTCACAAAAATTCAATTAAATACAAATAAAGTCTTAAAGAACAAATATTTAACTTTTGAATTGAAAATCAAAAAATTAATTGCATAGCTGACGAATAAGAAATGCGAATATGATTGCATTGCTACAAACACACAGCATACATATGTATATAATTGTGAATGGTGCACAGACAAAGTTGCAATTGAAGCAAATCCTTGATTGCTAGGCGCTCAGCTATTGTTAGTCACACTGAGGCACATGCAACAAGCGCACTGACACACATATGCACACACTCATGAACATACTCACACACCCACACACACACTCATGGGCACAGTATGACGTTATGACCTCATAAAAGTTTATTATTTTTTTACAGTATTTATAATGCAATAATCATAAAATAAAAAAGCTTTACTCCCACACGCACATCTCTACACAGACACAAGGCACTTAATAGGCTCCCTGCCGATTCAGCCATGCGTCTCTATGACGCGGCACTCTATTTTAAATCGATTTTTGCCGCAACTTATTTTAACCCAATTCAACGGCAAAAACTCAGCAAAAGTTGAAATATTTCTGCTCGACGTCGTGGGTGCATGAGCTTTAGTTCTAGGTATTAACTTTTATATATTATCGCCTTGCCAAAAGCTGTTAATGAAGAACTTTAAAACGACGAGTGAGTAAAAAAGAAATAATTAAGCTGCAAATGGCGGCTGCAACTTTAAAGCAACAGCAGCAGTAGCAGCAGCAGCAGCTATTTAAAAGCTGGTGCATACTTTCAGGCATTCGCTTAGCACGCAAAGCCACAAAATTCAGCGAGCAGCAAACATGTAATAAAAATATAAAGCGGCATAAAAATTAAAGCTTTTTTTTTGTTATATTAATACTTCTAATAACGGGAAAGCGAAAAGTTTAGCTTTTCTTGGTGGTGGTTGCTGTTGGTTCATTTTTTATTTTATTCCAACTTAAATGCGATTTTGCTCAGCTAAGCGTATTATTTGTTGCATACTCTTAGGCGCTGCAACTCAACTTGGCTGAAGTGCCACAGAAATAAAAACAAAAAAGTGAAACTTTAGCACAACAAAAACAACAAAAAAAACATATAAGAGCAAGCTTAATAAACACAACAACAAATAAGCAAAAACTAAAGCCATAAAAAGTTGCCAAACTAATTCCAACACATCGCAAAAAAACAAAAAAGCTCGAAATAAATTGAGAATCCGAATCAGAAACGGAAAACTTGCGTTCATTTTAAGTAGCAAAAATGGACGCCACTGCTTAAGCTGCTAGTTTCCGCTTTTTAGTTTCCGGTTGTTTTGAGTTTTTCCCCCCATTTTTTTTTTTTGAGTTTGTTTTGTGGTTTCGACAACCAAGCCAACCAAATAAAGGCTTTAGAGCATCAAGCGCAGCTATATTTGTACCATACGCTAGGGAGCAAAAACAATCTATTTAGCCGCACATGCATGTAGCATGCTTTCAGGCGCAAAACAATTGCGTTGCTGCTTTGGGGGGTTATTAATTTTTCAAGAGTGCCGCATTCTAATAAGATTTTAAAATTGCAACGAGTT
This sequence comes from Pherbina coryleti, assembly GCA_943735915.1. Taxonomy (NCBI): domain Eukaryota; kingdom Metazoa; phylum Arthropoda; class Insecta; order Diptera; family Sciomyzidae; genus Pherbina; species Pherbina coryleti. Next base: position 150,192,642 of record OX030948.1, on the reverse strand, counting down.
GGTTTTTTGGTTGCACGTAAAAAAGAAATCGGAAAACAAAATTGAAAAAAAAACCATTTTCTATGCTCATGTAACAGCATACATCAATGATGGCAACCATTTTAAGCCGCTTTATTTTGGACAATTTTTGAATTTCCGCTTTTCTTTGCAGCAAGCAGCTATAACAATAATAATAATGAAATGCAAACCGCTTTGCACTTAAAAAACCAGCTGTTCGTTATTTGAGGCCTTATTTTTTCATGCATTATTTTAAATGATTATTTTTATTGTGTCTTTTTATCACATTCGTGTGTCACACTTTTGTTTTATTCTTCTTCTTCTTCTTTCTTTTTTGCAGATTATGTCACCTTGTGACAAGGACAAATTGAAATTGCAAAATCCGGAGAAGAGAAAAGCCGATGATACTGAGCAAATTAAGGATTTGAAAAAGGTAAGCATTGCATACTTCTAGGCACTTGCATTCTTCCTAAAATTAGAACAGTTTTAAACTATTTCAAACTATTTATCAAATTTCTACACACTATTAACTTTTCGCTCAACGATTCTCCCCTTCTCCTCATCCGCTCTTCGCCTACTCTGCCTCAACCACAGCAGCCAACCATAACAGCTCATCATGTATATATCGCTGTATTGTCTCATATTCGTTCACTGTGCGTGCGCTGTCATCTTATTTTAACCTCACGTTTTTGGCACTTTTTTTCGCCTCCTCCTGCTCCGCCTCCTCCTGCTCCGCCTCCTCCTTCTCCACCTCCTCCTTTCCTCCTCCTTGATTGACACATCTTGAACATAATTTTACAGCTGTGCACCATCTAAAGTTCCCACAAAAAAACAAAAAAAGGGTTAGAAAAACGTGCCATATTTCGAAGCGTGTCCTTAGCCTGGCTTGTTTTCCTTTTTGCGTTAAAAATTTTGCCTAAAGTGTTTATGGCAAAACATAATTTTAAAAATTCATCTGAATTTAGCAAAACAAAAAATAAAATATTTAAATTTATTTCAAATATATATATATTTGCGGTCAGTAAACACATGTTTCAATCCTTTATTGAAGTGGTTTCTTTTATATAATACTTTATAGGCCACTTGAGCTATAATGATGAGAATATTTTATTGAGCTAGTTTTTATTCTGCGTTTCTTGTCTAAAGTGTTTTTAGACAAAAAAAAAAAATAAGTTCGCTGTATCGTGAACACACCCCTAGGTTTTGACGTGACAGCGTATCTATATCATTGTCCTCATCCTTATCCTTATTCTTATATTTGTCCTAATAATTGTCCTAATTCCATACTCTTGACTTTATTCATGCTTCAACTCCTGACCCTATCCCTACCCTAATAATTTTTCAACATCCTGTTCAAACTCTTGTCTTTATCCATGTCTAAACTCCTGACCTTATCCTTGTTCGAACTCTTTTCCTAATAATTGTCCTACTTCTTGTTCATACTATCCTTTTAATCCTTGCCTAAACTCCTGCCCTTATCCTTGTTCAAATTTCTTTTCTAATTCTTGTCCCATGGGTAACTATCCAATCTTTGTTCTAAATCTTATCCTAAGTGTGTCCAAATACTTTTGCTATCTATTGTTCTATGTTGTTCTAACCCTTATCCTTTTTCCAATCTTGTCTTAAATATTATTTTAGATGTATCTAAAACATTCTGCTAATTCTTGTCCCAGTCCTTGTCTGAATTCTTGTCCAATTGCACGCTCTTATCTCTGTCCAAATCTTTGTTCTACTCCTTATTTTATTCCTAATCCTAATTTCTGTCCAATTCCTTGCCCTCATCCCTTTTCCAATCATTTTTCTCATCCTTATCCAAATATTTGTCACCCCAGCTTTACTATCGTTCCAAATCGTTTCTATATCATTGTCCTCCTCCTTATCTCTATCTATTCTTATATTTGTCCTAATAATTGTCCTAATTCTCTTCCAAACTCTTGACTTTATCCATGGCTAAATTCCTAACCTCATCCTTGTTCGAATCCCTACCCTAATAATTGTCCAACTTCCTGTTCAAACTCTTCTTTTAACCCATGTCTAAACTCCTGACCTTATCCTTGTTCAAATCTCATTTCAAAATCTTGTCCCACTTCTTTGCACAATCTTTGTTCTAAATCTTATCCTAAGTGTGCCCAAATACTTTTGCTATCGATTGTTCCATGTTGTTCTAGTTCTTATCCTTTTCCCAATCTTAAACCTAAATAAGGTTTAAGATGCATCTAATACATTCTGCTAATTCTTGTCCCAGTCCTTGTCTGAATTCTTGTCCAATTGCATGCTCTTATCTTTTTCAAAATCTTTTCCCTACTCCTCATCCTATTCCTGGTCCTAATTTTTCTCCAATTCCTTGCACTCATCCCTTTTCCAATCATTTTTCTCATCCTTATCCAAATATTTGTCACCCCAGCTTTACTATCGTTCTAAATCGTATCTATATTATTGTCCTCCTCTTATTCTTATTCTTCTTCTTATTCTTCTTCCTCTTATTCTTATTCTTTATTCTTATATCTGTCCTAATAATTGTCCTAATTCTTGTCAAAACTTTTGCCTAATACATGCCTAAATTCCTAACCTTATCCTTGTTCGAATCCCTACCCTAATAATTGTCCAACTTCCTATTCAAACTCTTGACTTTATCCATGTCTAAATTCTTAACCTTATCCTTGTTCAAATCCCTTTTCTAATTCTTGTCCCATTTCTTTACCCAATATTTGTCCTAAATATTATCCTAAGTGTGTCTCAATCCTTTTGCTTTCCATTGTTCCATTTCTAGTCCTTATCCTTTTCCCAATCTTGTTCTAAATATTGTTTTAGATGTGTCCAAAACATTTTCCTAATTCCTATCCCAATCCTTGTCTGAATTCTTGTCCAATTCAATGCTCTTGTCTTTGTCCAAATCTTTGTCCTACTCCTTATCTTATTCCTGGTCCTAATGTTTTTCCAAATCGTAACCATCATCACTTTTCCAATCCCTTTCCTAAATCTTATTAAAACCCTTGTCACCCCACCTTTACTATCGTTCCATAAAATTTACCGTTGCACCAATAGACACGGAGTTATTTTTCCATGCAACGTAATTTCGTTTTTGTTGCATTTTTACTGTATTAAGCAGTTGCCTCTATGGTGTAGTGGCTCTAATTTTTTTTTTTCTTTATGAGATTAAAGAACCATTTTTGTTAACCAACTTCAACCATTTTAAGTTACAAAAAATGCAACGGCGTTACATGGAATTATTACTTACTGAGTAGATGCAACACGGTAACTTGTAAAAAACAGTAACGAAGAATTTTACTTGGGCTTACGACAAAAATAAAATCGGATATAGCGGCTTATGCAACAAAAATGCTATATTGTTGCATGGAATTATTACTCGTTAAGTAGAAATGCTACGAAAAATTGTATTTAACGACAGCAAAAAAATGGTTCTTTAATCTGATAACAAAAACTAAAAAAAATTTTGGAACCACGACCAGGCAACCGCTGAATGCAGTGCAAATACAACAACAGTGAAAAAAATGTTGCATGGAATTATAACTCCGACAATAAAGCTGAGGTCTCGGTCACATGCTAAAAATAAGCAAATGATTAATGGCGTCATGAGGCATCTCAGGGATAAGGAGTTTCCTAAGTAAGACAATTGCTTCAAATGCAATACGAGAGGTACTATGTATATTTCGGGAATAGCAAATAATTACACACATTTTTAAATGAAAATTCGTTCAAACCATTTGTCATAGCAGTTTTTCCATTCCTCTTCATACACCTCCAAAACATGGTTTTTGAACGCTTCCACTGCTTCTGCGGCGCTCGTAAATCGTTGACCACGCAGTTTACCTTTGATATTCGGGAACAAGATGAAGTTATTGGTAGCCAAATCAGGGCTGTATGGAGTATGAGTCATCAATTCGACGTTTTGACTGCTAAAAAATGCACATGTTTGACGAGATGTGTGGGAGCTCGCATTGTCATGATGGAGAATGATTCATCTTTGGCGGTTGGTTTTGAAAATTTCTCCGAAGACTTCCGGCAAACAAATGGTCGTGTATCATTCAGAATTGACCGTCCTACGTTGCTCAAGCGGAACAGTGGCCACATGACCCATTCGGTGGAAGAAACAGGCGACCATTTGCTTCACATGCTTCGTGCGCGAACAACTTTTGTTAGATTTGCCTCGTCTTGGAATACCCACACGGTCGATTGCTGCTTTGGTTCCAGCTCATACGCATATATCCATGATTCGTCACTTGTCACGATTTTATTCATGTCTTTTGAAGCACCACGGTTGAACTTTTTAATCATTTCCTTACACCAATCGAAGCGAGACTTTTTTTGAGCGATTGATAAATTATGGAGTATCCAACGAGTGCAAATTTTTTTTACAGGTAAGTTTTCATGCAAAATCGAATGTATTGAAGTGGAACTAATGTGCAAGGATGCCTCTATCTCACGATATGTCACATGACGATCTTGCATTATTAGTTCACGTACTGCATCGATGTTTTGTGGCACAACAACCGATTTTGGACGACCGTCACGGAATTCGTCGGCGACCGAACTACTTCCACGATTGAATGCACTATACCAGCGATATACTGTGGTTTTTGATGCTGCTTTATCATCATACAAAGAACTGAGTTGATCGACACATTCTTGTTGAGATAATCCACGTCGAAAGTTGCGAAAAATAATCCAACGAAAACCTTTTCTTGAAATTTCCATTTTTTGAACAAATTGATTTTCTTAAGTCACTGTAAACAAATCATCAACACGTTATGAGTACATTTATGCTAACGAATATCAAACTTTATTATGGTGATGCCAGATTTAAGCTATTGACATTAATGTTGCCAGTTCCTGAAATATAAATAGTACCCCTCGTAGTAAAGGACAGGTATTAGGACAAGGATTTTGATAAGGCTAGGAGAAGAATTAGAATAAAGATAAAGGCAAGGAATTGGGCAAGAATTAGGACAAGAATTCAGACATGGACTAGGAAAAGGATTACGATAAGGATTGGGACATAGAGACATAAGGACATAGATTTAATAAGAACACACCCTAAACAATATTTTGTACAACATTTAGAAAAGTTTAAGGACAATATATGGGAAAATTAATAGAACAATACTTCGGACACACTAAGGACAAAGATTAAAAAAAGAAGTGGGACAAGGATTAAAAAAGGTATTTAAACCAAAATAAGGTCGGGCAAAAGTAACCACCTTGTGAAATTTGTTTGTTTCCATTAAAATTTATTCCATCAAGTTGAGAAAATGATATCGGGCAAGTGGCCGCCGCCAGAGTACGGACTCATTTTATGTCATTTTCTATCACTTTTGCCAGAACTTCGGGCGACAGGTTCTCGCATTCTTGGCGAATATTCTTCTTAACAGCTTGAAGAGTCTGATGCTTGTTGTCGTACACCCGCGACTTCAAAAAACCCCATGAAAAGAAGTCTGAAGCTGTTAAATCGGGTAATCTGGCCGGCCAGTGCAAATCACCAAAACGAGAGATTAAACGACCCGGAAATGCTTCCTTCAAATATCGGTTGTAACTCGAGCAGAGTGCTCCGTTGCACCGTCCTGCTGGAACCACATGTTCTCCAGTCCCAATTCATCTAATTGAGGAAGAAAAAATTTCGTGATCATAGCTCTATAGCGCGTGCCGTCCACAGTCGTCGTTTTGCCCGGGGCATTCTCAAAAATAAAAAACAGTTGGCTGTGCCGTGGACACACCCGTAGGTTTTGACGAGACGAAGTTTCTTGCTGTTGTTGTTAATGTTGATGATGTTGATGTTGATGTTGATGTTGATGTTGATGTTGATGTTGATGTTGATGTTGATGTTGATGTTGATGTTGATGTTGATGTTGATGTTGATGTTGATGTTGATGTTGATGTTGATGTTGATGTTGATGTTGATGTTGATGTTGATGTTGATGTTGATGTTGATGTTGATGTTGATGTTGATGTTGATGTTGATGTTGATGTTGATGTTGATGTTGATGTTGATGTTGATGTTGATGTTGATGTTGATGTTGATGTTGATGTTGATGTTGATGTTGATGTTGATGTTGATGTTGATGTTGATGTTGATGTTGATGTTGAGGTTGATGTTGATGTTGATGTTGATGTTGAGGTTGATGTTGATGTTGATGTTGATGTTGATGTGGATGTTGATGTTGATGTTGATGTTGATGTTGATGTTGATGTTGATGTTGATGTTGATGTTGATGTTGATGTTGATGTTGATGTTGATGTTGATGTTGATGTTGATGTTGATGTTGATGTTGATGTTGATGTTGATGTTGATGTTGATGTTGATGTTGATGTTGATGTTGATGTTGATGTTGATGATGTTGATGTTGATGTTGATGTTGGTGTTGGTGTTGGTATTGGTGTTGGTGTTGGTGTTGATGTTGGTGTTGGTGTTGGTGTTGGTGTTAGTGTTGGTGTTGGTGTTGGTGTTGGTGTTGGTTTTGGTGTTGGTGTTGGTGTTGGTGTTGGAGTTGTTGTTGGATTTGGAGTTGGTGCTTTTCGTTTAGCTTTTTTTTGCTTCCCCATTGGTTGTGCTCTAATTTCAATTAATCCAGCAAAAGTGATGCATATGCGTCACATTAGGCGGTTCCCTGAGGGTCTTTGACACGCCGTCAATTTTTTTTTTATTTTTGTCATATGCCCGAAGACCTCACCTTCCTTTTGGTTCCTTAAAATTTGCCGTTGCACCAGTAGTCACAGAGTTAAAAATCCATGCAACGTTTTTTCATGGCTGTAGCATTTTTACTGCATTATGTGATTGCATCCCTGAAATCATGACAACAAGAATTTTTTTGTAATTTAGTTGTGAAGCGTAATAACACATCCCTGCTGTCGTAAAACAAAATTTACCGTAGCACTCCTCTTGAGTGAGTAATAATTCCATGCAACGATATTACATTTCTGTTATTTTTTTTATTTTTGTCGTAAAGCCTTTTATAAAACCTTCATTTTCCTTTTTAAACTTTTATCGTAGGTTATATACTCATTGAGTAAAAATTCAATGCAACGCCGCTGCATGAATGTTGCGTTATCGATCTTTGAGCGGCTCTCTCAGCGTCCCCATGGCGACAGAAATTTTTTGTCTAATTTTGTTGTGAGGGCTTACAGTAGGTCTTTATTGGCGTATCGTATTTTTAATCCTAGCACTAATACTCAGCGAGTAATAATTCCATGTAACAAATTTTCAGTTGTGTTGCTTAAACAGTTCCCTCTGCGACCCGATGATGTTTTGAATTTTTGTTTTGTTTTTATAATGAAGTCAAAGAATTAACCTTTACGGTCATACCATTTTTTTAATCATAGCTCTTATACTCAGCGAGTAACAATTCAATGCAACGCAGATGAATTTTTAAAAAATTCATTTTTCAACTTTTTTGGAAACTTGATCTGTACAACGTAACTTCGTCACGTCAAAATGGCCCGATGACTCCTCCCGCGTAAACAGCACACCACGCAGTAACTTTGAGCAGGTGTAATGGTTTTTCGTGGATGACACACGGATTTTCGGTGCCCCAGAAACGATTATTTTGTTTATTCACGTAACTGCAAATATGGAAATGAGCCTCATAGCTCATGATAATTTTCGATAAAATATCGTCCACCTCTTCGTTGAAATTTAGGATGACTTGAGCGTAGGTTACACGCGGTTGGCGGTCAACAGCTAACAGCTGATGCACTGTCTGCACTTTGTAAGGGAACATCTTCAAATCTTTCACCAAAATTCTGCGTAGGGACCACCGGCTAATGCCCAATTGCGTGGCAAGTCGTCTGGTCGATGTTCTGGGCTCTTCTTCGACATCTTGAGTAACACCAGCGGTATTCTCAGCAGAACGGCCGCTCCGGGGTCGGCCAGCCTTGGAAAGATCTCGTGTTGTCCCAAACTCTTCAAGGCAAGTGGCCAAACGCCGCAAACGCGACGAAAAACACGCTACGCCAACACAACCGACATTCTGCGTTTGTTAACTTTGCAAATGTCAAAACCGAATCGACATTTGGCGCCTTTTGCAAAAGTTATAGAGTGTTCCAATAGGTGGATTACTTTTGCCCCACCTTGTATTAATACTGAAGATTTACGCCCGGAGAAAAATCCATGTTGATAATTTGAGATGTAGTTTTTTACAATGGCGTCAAGAACCTTAGAAATAGCTGATCATTTTGTAAATGTTCGGTAATTTTCAATCATCCCTTTTGAAAATTAAACCGTTTTTAAAAATAGGTATGATTCACGCGGTCTTCCAATCGTCTTGGAATATTCCGCTAAAGTGAGAAATATTAAATATAAAGGTTAGTGGGATAGACAACGAGGATGCACAACATTTAAGAAATAGTGGAGGAATTAAGTCTAGACCTGCACGCCCTTGTTCGGGTCCAAACTTGCTAGGACTTCATATATTTCATTTTCAGAAAGACATAAATTCAACATTAATGTTTGCTGTAAGTGGTAGAAGACGAGTGATCTCATACTGAAGATCTTATACTAAGTCGTGATTATTAAATACTGAACCGAAAAAAATTTGTCTTGCGAATTTTTGGCTTGATTTTTTTCGAATTCCATCACTTTAGGTATACCTGAGCTTTTTCGCTTGGAATTGTAAAAAATCAAAAATTCTTTCGGATTATAATCCGAAGACATAATTATGTCTATGAAATCCAAATATTTTTTATATAAATAGTTTGATAAAAAATTTTCTTCGCAGAGCAAAAGTCGACTAATCCTCAGGCGAATTCGTTTTCTTAAATCTTTGTTGTGTGCTTTGTTTCGCTGGTTTGTAAGCCTTAAAAGACTTCTGTCGTACCAAGGCAGGTTCAAGTTCTGCCGTTTGCGTTTAACAGGTTCATAAAGAAAAAAAACTTTCGCTTAAGACTTATTGTGTTGTGTTGTAGTACTCTTTAAGTATTTCTCAAAGCGTTCCATCTACGACAATTTCATTTCGATGGTCTTATACTTAGAGTACTTTCATTTTCATCTTCAGAACATAAGATAAATTTTAATAGTTTTCAAATTTATTGTCTGAGGACTCCTGAACATTTTTATCTTCTAAAATCTCATTCTCGCTTTTCTCACTTTCAAATTCGTAAAAGATTTGACAAGAATAAGTCATTTTGATTGATATCTATATATAAATAGGCGTAGGCGAAACAGTTAGAACCATTTTCTCCCATGTTTCTCAACCATGATTGAGGTTTGAACGTTCGACGTTGTTTCTTTAGATTTTTTATTTATTACACTTTGTATGAGTTCCGTTACGTTCTCACATTAAAAAAAATAAAGTTTCAGCCCTTGAAAGCACTTTAATGCTAGCTTCATATGATCAATTGTGTTGTGCGTGTTATTAAGTTTGTACACAATTGACCGAGAACCGGACCTACAGGTTTAACGCCGACTCCAAACGGCGATGAACGGAATGTTCTTATTCTCAAGAAGCTTTACATGGCATTTTGATTACTCTCTGAGGTTTGCCATTGTCTGCAGCGAGGCGGCGGCCGTACAGAAAAATCATTTTAATTCAAATAATTTTCTGTCGCTGCTGGGATTCGAACCCGAGTTTCCAGGTTCGTTAACATAGATGCCACGCACTTTAACCAACTATGCCACGGACGCCACGAACGTTCTCACATTAGCGAGCGAAAAAAAAAGAAGAATATAAACAGAGATGTACGATGTGTATATTAAGTCGGCCACAGAACGTACACACAAAACAAGTTCCGCACAAAGTGAATAGAAAGAAAGCTCGCCACTTGACTCCAAAACAGATTCTTTTTCTATGTTCAGTTCGCCGCTTGCATTGTACTCTCTTCTTAGCGAGAGAATTGGTGGCAAATTCATTAGGAAAATATAGTGATACCAAATTTTTATGGAAAAATACATAACATTTTGTATCGAATTTTATTTCAATGTGATTAAAATTTCAAATTTGATTTGAATAAGATGCGTTGTGACGTCTAAATCTTCAGGAAAGTTTATTGTTACTAATCCAAAAGGCTATTAACCTAAACATAAATGCCAGTTATTTTGTTCAATAAAATCTTAATGAAATAAATCAATCGTATACTTGATTCCCTTCAATCACAATCAATTTGAATTTCATTCATTGTATTTCCCTAAAGTTTTACTCAATTTAATGTTTTTTAACGACGATCCTCACAAGGCAACGCGTGAGGGTCAAGGGGGCGATCTTCACATGGCAACGTGTCTGACTGCCTCAACCTGGTGAGGCCAGCATTATCCATGTCGAACTCGTCTCAAGTCGACTCAAACCTCTGCGTGGTGTCCTCTAGAAACGGCAAACTGGCAACCGTTAGTTTGACGGCTAATCTGAGCGGCGGGCTCCCCCTGCCTTTAAAGGGTTGTGCGTTGGATTTGATGCCCACCACGTAAAAACAAATTTCAATGAAACGACAAAGAAATAAGATAAAAATTATCCCCAAATCTGATGACGACTACCGCAAACGAAAAACTGACAATGATTTACGGATATGCACCTGGAACGTCCGAACCCTTAATTGGGATGGTGCCTCTATCCAACTGATTGATATCTTAGAAAGATACAAAGCTGATATCACTGCAATCCAAGAAATGCGATGGAAGGGACAGGGTTGCTCACGGCAAGCATCCTGTGATATCTACTACAGCGGCCATGCGGAGAAGCACGAATTTGGATGCGGATTCGTGGTTGGCAAGCGACTACGACATCATGTTCTGCGATTCACACCTGTGAACGAACGACTTGCCATAATCCGTGTCAAGGCAAGATTTTTCAACATAAGCCTGATTTGTGCGCACGCTCCGACAGAAGATAAGGACGATGAGACCAAAGACAGCTTCTACGAGCGCCTTGAAGAGGCCTATGAGCGCAGCCCCCGCCACGACATAAAAATCGATCTTGGTGACTTTAACGCCAAGGTGGGAAAAGAAAATATCTTTGGTCCAACAGTCGGAAAGTTCAGCCTCCACGACAATACCTCCGATAACGGAATGAGGCTGATTGACTTTGCCGCAGCGCGAAACATGGTCGTTAGTAGCACTAGATTCAAGCATCTCAATATTCATAAAGCAACTTGGCTGTCTCCTGATCAAAAGACGCGCAACCAAATTGATCACGTTTTGATTGACGGAAGGCACTCTTCTAGTGTTTTAGATGTACGCACGATCCGTGGTGCCAATATAGACTCGGATCATTATCTTGTCGCAGCCAAGATCCGTACACGCCTGTGCGCAACCAAGAATGCGCGCAACCCAGCACAGAGAAAGCTAGACGTCGAAAAGCTGCAATCAAAGCAAACAGCCGAAGACTTTGCTACTCGACTCTCACTCCTGCTTCAAGAAAGCACTCCTCCGATCGACGATATATGTGCGCAGTGGAATCATATTTCCCACTCTATGCGTACGGCTGCCGAAGAGGTGATTGGCTATCACCGCCCTCGTCGAAACCAGTGGCACGACCAAGAGTGTCGCGACGCCACTGCAGAAAAAGATGCCGCCTACAAAGCCACCCTGCAGTCGGTTGTAACGCGTGCTGCTAAGGAGCGATACAAAGAGAAGAGGAGGGAAGAGAGACGCATTTTCAGGCGAAAGAAAAGGGAAGCGGAAATGCGTGAGTGCGAGAAAATTGAGATGCATGGTGACAGGAATGAGGTCCGAAAATTTTTCGAAAAAATAAGACGCCTGGCCGATGGTTTCAAGACCGGGGACTCTTCCTGCAAGGATGAAAATGGGAATCTAGTGACAGATATCCAGAGTACACTGATGATGTGGAGGGAACACTTCTCTAGGCTTCTGAATGGCGACGACGACAACAATCCCGCCAATAGAGATGATATCCCGGAATTTCCAGTTTTGGACGACAGCGTTGAAGTTCCGCTGCCCGACCATAGTGAAGTCTTGAAAGCTATAGCTCGGCTTAAAAACAACAAAGCCGCAGGAGCCGATGGCTTACCCGCTGAGCTCTTCAAGAATGGAGGCGAAGCTCTATTTAAATGCATCCATGAGCTTCTATGCAGAATATGGTCGGAAGAATGCATTCCAAACGATTGGAACCTCAGTGTGCTCTGCCCAATCCACAAGAAAGGCGATCCCACAATTTGCGCCAACTACCGTGGGATAAGCCTTCTGAATATCGCATATAAAGTCCTGTCGAGCGTACTATGTGAAAGACTGAAGCCCATCGTAAACCAGCTGATTGGACCTTATCAGTGTGGCTTCAGACCTGGCAAATCCACCATAGACCAGATATTTACGCTACGACAAATCTTGGAGAAGACCCTAGAAAAACAAATCGACACACACCATCTTTTTGTCGATTACAAAGCCGCCTTCGACAGTCCAATAAGGAATCATCTATATTCCACCATGTCTGAATTGGGTATTCCTGCAAAGCTCATCCGCCTTTGCAGAATGACACTGAGCAACACCAGCAGCACAGTTAAAATTGGAAAGGACCTCACTCCTCCATTCGATACCAAACGAGGTTTCAGACAAGGTGATTCCTTATCGTGCGACTTTTTCAACCTAATGATGGAGAAGATCATCCGAGCTGCTGATTTGAGACGCAGCGGCACGATATTCTACAAAAGTATTATGCTGCTGGCGTATGCTGATGATATCGATATCATTGGCCATAATACGCGCGAAGTCAGCGCAGCATTCTCCAGGTTAGCGAAAGAGTCGAGTCGAATGGGTCTTGTAGTGAACGCAGATAAGACGAAATACCTAGTGTCAACAAATAAACAGTCCCAGCATCTTGGAAACCACGTCACTGTTGACAACATCTCCTTCGAGGTTGTTAAGGACTTCGTCTACCTGGGATCCAGCGTAAACTCTTTCAACGATGTCAGTATTGAGATAAAGCGAAGGATAACTCTTGCCAGCAGGTGTTACTTTGGGCTGAGTTGGCAATTGAGAAGCAGAGCCCTCTCTCGACGAACAAAACTCACGCTCTATAAGTCACTAATCATGCCCGTCCTATTATATGCAGCACAAACTTGGACGTTGAGCAGTTCTGATGAAAAGACTTTGGGAGCCTTCGAGAGAAAGATCCTTCGTAAGCTCTTCGGTCCAATCTGCGTCAATGGCGAGTACCGAATTCGATGGAACCACGAGCTGTATGAGCTGTACGCTGACATCGACATAGTTAAGCGTATTAAAATCGAGCGGCTCCGCTGGCTAGGTCATGTTGAGCGAATGGAAAACGACGCTCCAGCGAAAAAAATATTCGATTCGGTGCCCGGTGGTGGTCAACGCAGAAGAGGACGCCCACATCTTCGTTGGAAGGATCAGGTGTTGGATAACCTGACTACACTTGGTGTTTCCAACTGGCGCCAGCAAGCGCAGAACAGAAATGGCTGGCGCAATTTCTTATACGAGGCCAAAACCGACTTACGGTTGTAAGCGCCAGATAAGTAAGTAAGTAAGTAATGTTTTTTAACTTTGCCAAACGTTTTTCAATAAAAATAAAACAAAAAAAGATACAGCAGTTTCGATTATGTCCGACTATGTCGTAACACAAGACGTAAAATTATTCAATTCGCTTTTGATGACATCTTTTTGGGGGGGTTCCATATAAATTTTATGATTTTTCCATACACCTGTACAGATGACCTTTAAGAAAGTGCCGGTGAGGGTTAATATGCATGACCGACACCCATTACTTCTGCAAAAGGAACATTTTTTCCTCATACACCTATTCCCTCCGACCACTCTTTAGGGGGGCTCCCATACAAATTTTATGGTTTTTGTATATTTATTCCATACACCTGATCATATGACCTTTAAGAGAGTGCCGAAGAGGGTTGATATGTCTGACCGACCCCCATTACTTTTTCAAAAGGAACATTTATGCCTTGGTCACCTATTCTCTCCGACCACTCCTTAAGGAGGCTCCCATACAAATTTTATTGGTTTTGTATATTTATTCCATACACCTGATCATATGACATTTAAGAGAGTGCCGGAGAGGTTTAATATGTATGGCCGACCCCCTTTACTTTTGTAAAAGGAAAATGTTTCCCTTTGGGACCTATATCCTCTGTCCACTCCTTACATGGGCTCCAATACAAAAACGCAATGGGGGCATATAAATTTTGTCACTCTGTTTGTAAGGCCCATAAAAAGGCGTAGGTATAGCAAAGTATATATATTCTTGATCAGTATCACCACCCAAGGGGATTTAGTCATGTCCGTCTGTCTGTCCGTCCGTTCGTATGTAACTTATAAGTGCTTAAAAAGAACAAATTGAGTACTCTCGAGTTGCAAAACATGTCCCGGAAGTAAATAGTTCCGCAGTTCCATTTGATTAAATGAAACTCATGCAACTCATATGCAGCAGATACAAGAACCATTCGCAAAGCAAACGGAAACATTAAATGTTGGCTTTATATTTCATGTAATTGTGTAAAATTTATATAAGTTAGAGAGTTCAAACATGAATTTTTCTCCCAGTGAGGATCAAGCAGACCAACAAGTGCTAACATCAACATTGTACGATCAGTACTTTAGGCACACCAAAGGCTCAAAGTGTGACCTTAAAACGCTATCAACCGCCGCTTGATCACTATCAACCGCCCTACTAATCTCCGAGAATGACGTATTCTACGTCAAAACAATACAAACATCGGTTTTTATGTGGCCGAGTTTCGACCACAAGCGATACTAGTTGATATAAATAACCATGATGCATAATTTTTCTTCTTTAAAATCAAACAATAATAAAAAGTCCTCTAAAGGTCATGTACACATTTTATGTACATATATTCAAGAACTTAAAACAATCAGTACCGCTGGTTTTGCTTTCTGTACACCTTTAAAACCTTCACATTTTCATCCGACTCATTTTTACAACGAACGTGATGCAAAGCAAAAATCGTTTTGTTCCTGACTAAAGAAATTCACCCTAATTAGTCAAGTTTTGCAAAACCTGAGCAGAAAGACAGCCATCAAAGTGAATATTAAATGGTTTACAAATAATCAGATTTTATTTTATTACAAGCCAAGATTTCCCCCTAAATGCGGTATCCTAAGAGTCATTAAATCTTTACAACTACTTATTCATATTGTTCATTCACTCTGACTGCATTTTCTCTGCAGTTCTATCTCACTCTAGCTTTCTTTAGGGCTCCCTATCAGCTAATGCTGTTAATCCTTAGAGTAATTATTATATTTATCTCTTTCACGTACTATCTATCGTTCGTATTCTTTGCCTCAAACTTGCTGTTTCATTCATTTCTTCTTGTATCATTGCAGGCAAAACTAGAGACCAAAGCTTTAAAGGCTAAACGGCCCGGCTTCACCGATGAACGTTACCATGAAACATCGTACTTTATTGAAAATGGTAAGCATATAAAACACTACCACAACAACAACAACAATAGCAACAAAGTGAACAAAATTATTTTAATTAGCTTTTAAGAGAAGTGAATTAGTTGAATTGGAAAAAATGAAAACAAAACGACGTCGATATTAATTCAATTAAATAAACTACAGGCTGTATTCGTGCCGGGCTGGCTATTAATGCTTTACTACCTTGACATGCAATGACGTCACAAGACATTATTTTTTGTTTTATTTTTTTTTTCTTTTACATCGACTACTAACTACTTTTTAGCCTTTGTGTACACTCCAGCTATACAGCATTTTGTTGTTTAATTTTCCTTTCCTTTTTTTATGCACTCTTCTACACTTAATAAAAACCTTTTTCAATTTCCTTCTCTAGGTTTGCGCAAGGTGTACCCCTATTATTTCACCTTTACCACGTTTACCAAAGGACGCTGGGTGGGTGAAAAAATACTCGATGTATTTGCACGTGAGTTCCGCGCACATCCGGCCGAAGAATACGAACGCTGCATCACAACCGGTACCCTGACGGTTAATTATGAAAAAGTGCCAATCGATTATAGATTAAAACATAATGATTTGTTGGCAAACATAGTGCACCGGTAAGTGTCTACGTGTAGTGGATTAAGAGGCTCTGTCCTCTTTTAACACTAAAGCTGTTGTAACACTAACAGTTAATTATAAGTTAAATATTTATTGATGTAGTATATACTATAAGTAGCCTTAAGTTTGCATGTTACGCCTCGAATTACTCGAGTTGAAATTTATTTTAATTTTGTTTGAATTTTATTTTATTTTATCATAATTAGTTGGTTTTGAAAATAAGTTTGAGTATTTATCGGGAAATCTTATATATTAATATGGAAACATTAAATGTTGTTGTACACTTTTTTTATATTTATAATAAAAAATAGGGAATGAATCTTATATCATTCGAAAGGTACAGTGCCACAGACGTGCCGAAAAATAAAAATAATAAAAAAATTAAATACATGATGTGATTATTACATATCAAAATAAATGTATGCATTCTTATACCCATGGCTGTAGTTTGAAACTCTCTGCGTTTCTTACTCGAGAGCAAAACAACAACAAAATACATAGCTACTCAGCTCTGTGTTAAACATCACAGCAACGATGACCGCATACACGAGGAAGAGTAGAATGCGAGATTGACTCAAGCACTTTAACAGAGCTGTGGAGCATGCTGTTGATGTTGCTGTTGTTGCTTTTTCTTAATTTCTCTCTCTCCTCCATAGAGTCATGACAAAAATAGACAAAAATACTCATGCCGTCATGAGACCGCGGAGAGAGCCGCTACAAGATCCAAAATGCATCAATCTTGCAATAGAGGTGCATAGAATTATTACTTGGAGTGTATATGCGGCACGATACATATGATAAAACAAAAAGGGAGGGTTTTACTAGGTCTTACGACAACAAAAACAAAAAAAAAAATACTTGACGTCGTCAGGTAGCGTAAGAATGCAATATTTTTGCATGGAGTTTTTACACGTTGAGTAAAAGTGCAACGAAGAATTTAATTTAACAACAATAGAAAATTGGTCTATAACCTCATTACGAAACAAAAATTACCTAAGCCGCGCTGGCAACCCGCTTTAATGCAGTAAAAGTGCAACAATAATAAAAAAAACGTTGCATGGAATTATAACTCCATGACTTATTGACCCTCCCTACGGTGAATTTTATAAAACGACCGTTAAGCTGAGGTTTTCCGTCACATGATAAAAATAATAGCGTCATCTGTGGTGCCTCTCAGGGAACCCCTTAAAGTAACCTGAATGCTATAAATGCAATAGCAAAAGCAAAATAAAAGAACAAAAAATAAATTTAAATTAAAATAAAGACAAATTTTAAGACAAGGATTGGGTTAAGCATTAGGGCAATGATTAGACAAGGGATGAGAGCAAACATTTGGACAAACATTAGGACCAGGAATAAGATAAGGAGTAGGACAAAAATGTTGACAAAGTTTAGAGTATAAAATTGAACAGGGATAAGGACAAGAATTCAGACAAGAATTGGGAAGATGATTTCGACAAAGACTGAGACAAGGGTGAGGACAAAGATTGAGACACACCTAAAACAATATTTGGAAAAAAATGAGAACAAAATAAGGGCAAGAGATGGGACAAGGAGTAGAACGAGAATTTGAACACACTAAGAACAAAATTTAAGACAAAGTCTTAAAATGGAAGTTGGAGCAGGATTAGGAAAGGATTTGAACAAGGATAAGGTCAAAAATTCGGATATGGATTAAAACAAGAGTTTGGACAGGAAGTTGGACAATTATTAGAACAAATATAAAAATAAAAATGACGACGAGTTTGGAAATAAATTAAAAGATAGGGACAAGAATAAGCTTAAGGATAAAGATACACTGTCACATCAAAATCTACGGGGGTGTTCCAGATGCAGTAAACTTATTTTGAACTTTACCAAGCGTTTTTGAATAAAAATATAAAAACTAGTAAGAAATGATCTTCGACTGGGTCGAAGCTAAAATACCCCCACGGTCGAACCAAAGTATATTCAATCGATATCGATATGATCAAATTTCGACCACAGGTGATACTAGTAATTATAAATCACAAATTGACCATCTGTTCTAAACAAAGGCTTAAATATCTACACAACTTCATTTTGTACGAGGGTTGTCTTTTAAGTCTTGCACCTAACAATAAAAAACAATGGCTCATCAGTTAAATGCTTCAATTTTCTTATATTCTCCAAGATGATCAATATACAGGGTGACAAAAAATAAGTGTATACAACATTTTTAATTAAACATTTTTATTGTTAACACAACTTCAAACGCTTTTCAAAATAGGATATGGGCCGTAGCTTCTCCAACGTTATTCGATTCCACTCTCGACGTAATGCTTGCTTTAAAGACTTCAAACTTTGGTGTCGCTTAGCACAGGCCCTTGCCTCTAAAATCTACAATATGCTATTGTCCAAGGAAGTGAGGTCCGTTGAATATGGTGGCCATTCTTAAGACGTGATAAAGTGAGGAAAATGAACTTTACACCACTTTTATGTTATTTTTGCTCTGTGGGCTGGCGCTGTGTCTTGCTGGACAGTCCATCTTTCTTCGCCAAAGTGCAGTTGAGACCAGGGAAATACTACGGCTTCCAAAATATCGCGACGGTACACTTCTTGATTGATTCCTGCCCAAACCATGACGGATTGGGGATTTTGGCGATGTTCTATGATGAAGTATAACCCAGGAGATTCTGTTGACCAGATACGATAGTTTTTCTCAATGGTGAACAATTTCTCATCTGTGAAGAGAATTTTTTACCGACGCAAAAGCAGACGACATCTTTGGAGCCGATCTTGCTTGTTCTTCTCCGTTAACAACTGTCCTCTTTGGTGTTTGCAGGCATTAAGTCCAAGATCTTTTTTTGCCATAAGCCTCAATGATTCACGGTTAATCCCCGTCTCACGAGCTATTTTTCTCATTGAAACTCCTGGATTTCGTTTAACCCGTTTTTTATGATTTTTCGGTTGTTAGATTTGTTCACGGTTCGTTTTCTTCCTCTACCTGGTCTATCACCTCCATGGCCAAGCTCCTTAAACCGTTTAATTGCACGAGAAATAAGTGCAACGCTATAATGCTTGCGCGATGAGAAAACATACCGAACTAAACTTTAAAGCAAAGCTAGAGCATTGAAAATTATTGTAACGGTTTCTGAAATAAGTCGAAAAGCAACATCTAGAAAAAAGCCGTTGTAAATATATTGAATCGTTTTTAGCAGGGCGAAGAAGTTTGTATACATTTATTTTTTGTCACCCTGTACTCTCATATGTTTTATAACACGACTGAACGTACTCACTGTAAGTGAACTACTGATCGCACTCGCTTCATTTTGACGCCTTTTTGACATTTAGCATTTATGCTTGTTTTTTCGCGAAAAAAATTTCGGTGGCAGTTTATAATCATGGAATGGAGCTCGTTCGAAAAGCATGTTGTTAGAGTTAGTCTAAAAAATGTGGCATGGAAAGCGGCAATATCTTTCGGACCTTGCGACCACTCGGAATCATTAGTTATTTTGTGTATCGTACTGTGAAGTTGTTTGAGTATGCTGTTGGAATAATCCACCATCGAAAATCCGGCCGTACGAGTATTTTAAAAACACTACGAGCCATCAAGGCGGTGAAGTCCCGAATCAATCGTAAACCGCTGCGAAAGCTGAAAATCCTATCTCGGGAGATAAATATCTCGGCACAATCGATCTCTCGCATTCTTTAATATGACTTGGGGCTCAGAGTATACAAAAGACACACCGTGCACCTTCTTACGAAAGCGTTAAGGGTACAACTTAAGCGAAAATCGAAAGCGTTACTTCCCAAGCACTCGAATAATGTCCACAGGCGAATTCTTTTTACTAACGAAAAAATGTTTACCGTAGAGGAATCGTCCAACAGAAAGATAGAGTGTATTTTTTGACATCACGACATGCAGAAGAACTCGTTCCGAAAGTTCAGAGAGGTCACCACTTAGCTTCTGTGATGGTTTGGTGGAGAGTCGCCTATGATGGAGTTCTATTTTTGTGAAAAAGGAGTCAAAACTTCGGCGAAAGTGTATGAATCCGATATTTTGGAATTGGTTGTGAAGCCTCTTAACACAGCATTATTCCAAAACAAGCCGTGGACCTTTCAACAAGATTATGCTCCGGCCCATAAGGTTTGCGCGCAGAAAAACGCTCGCCACGCAATTTTTTCGTAATGGGAGGGAACAAGAATAAGTCATTGGGTACCAAGTCGGGACTGTAAGACAGATGACCCTTCAATTTCATGTTTTGAATGCTCAAAAACTCTTGTTTGAGCTGATGCTCAACCACTTCGGTGGTTGGTTTTCCTCAATTCTCCGAAGACTTCTGGCGAACATATGGTTGAGTACCATTCAGTATTAAAATTTCTCCGTTTGTCAAGTGGTACAGTTGTAACATGATCCTTTTTTCTGAAAAAAACTGGCAATCATTTCGTCTGCACATAATTCCGTCCGCGAACAACGGGTTTTGTCGGGTTTTGCTCACTTTGAAAGACACAGATAGAATACTGCTTTGTTTCTGACTCATAAGCGTAGTTACATGATTCTTCACCTGTAGTGATATCGTTGACGTATTTCGAACCAACCCCGCTGTATTTTTGCAACATATCTTTGCACTAATCCACATGCGCCTTTTTTGAGCAACAGTCAAATTATGGGATATCCGAATGGAAAAAAAAACTTGCTGACGCCTAAATGTTCATGTAAAATCGAATATATGCTAGTCCCACTAATGCCCAAGGATGACTCCATATCACGGTATGTCACATGCTACTCTACTTCCAACAGTTAACGCACAGCATTGATGTTTTCTGCAAAAACAGTCGTTCTTGAACGACCTTCACGAAATCGTCTCGGAGAGAACGATGACCGTGGCGTCCGTGGTTAGTTGGTTAAAGTGCGTGGCCGCTATGTAAACAAACCTGGAGACCCGGGTTCGAATCCCAGCAGCGACAGAAAATTATTTGAATTAAAATGATTTTTCTGTACGGCCGCCACCTCTCTGCAGACAATGGCAAACCTCAGAGAGTATTCAAAATGCCATGTAAAGCTTCTTGAGAACAAGAACATTCCGTTCATCGCCGTTCGGAGTTGGCGTTAAGCCTGTAGGTCCGGTTCTCGGTCAATTGTGTACAAAATTAATAACACGCACAACACAATTGATCATAAGAAGCTAGGTCAAAGTCCTTTCAAGGGCTGAAATGGACAGTTATTCATTTTTTTTTTTTTATTTTGAGAACGATGACCACTGTCGAACCATTGTTTTACAGTCGCTGGCTGTGGTGCTTCATCACCAAAAGTCCAACTAAGTTAATCCATGCATGCTTTTCTTGTCAATGCGCATTGAAAATCGCAAAAAACCCAGACTCAAAAATGTTCATGCTTTAATTCCACATTTTTACTAAAATATAATTTTCAAACCACTGTAAACAACACAATAAGCGTAAATAAACCAAAACGTTGTAGATCCATGCTTTTAGACGCCCTTCACGAAATTCACCAATGAGCGAAATACGGTCCGCTTGAATTCTATATGCCACCGATAAACATAGGTTTTCGATGGTGCTTTATCGCCAAAAGTTGAATTGACTTAATCAATGCACTCTTGTGGATACAGATGAGCGATCCGGTGATATTTCAAAAACGTCGTTCTTAGTGAATGTGGTTTTGAAATCACCGTTCTTTTAAATGGTGACCGTGATCACTTTATTTTAGAATTAAGCAAACACATATTCACGTAGTTATGAGCGGGTATGGGCACCACAACATTTAAACCTTCTGTGTTGTTTCCGTGTTTGTCTTTTGCCTTTGCTTTGTTGTTGCTTTTTATGTTGCTACATAAGCAGCTATGGACAGAGAGGGCTCTGGGAGCGTTGAGAGCAAGAATTGAGAACAAAGGCTTATGTAACAACAAAAAACGCAACAACAAATCAAAGACAAAAAACAAACACAAAAACAACACAGAAGCATTAAATGGATTGGGTGCCCATACTCATAGATAAGCCTTGCTCTCAATGCTCCGCAGCTGGTTCCGAAGTTTGCTCTAAAAAATATTTTAATCGAAACAACACTAAAACTCATGATGCAAATGGTATGCATACTGGGCAAACAGGGACAAAGAATTCGTACAAACAAGAAATCACTGGTTGCAGCACGAATTGCTGCAAACGGCGAAAAAACAAAAATTACCAAATAAAACCAAACTCAACCACAGATCGCGGTTTTTTATAGTATTTGATCACCGTTGTTACCAGTGATTTGCCATTCATGGTATCTAAATCACCGATATCAAAAAATCGCTCATCTCTAATTGTATAAAATAATTAGAGTTGTAAAAAATAATAGCACGAAAATGTTCACGCGTTAATTCCATTTTTTTTTTTTTTTTTTTTGCTGAGATACATTTTTCAGAACACTGCAAAAAACACAATAAGCGCACATACACCAAATGTTGTTGGTACGTTTATGCCAGAAAAAGCAGCAAGGCGCAAGGCAGCTCTAGTAAAGCCATGATTTTGAACACCCTTAATGAAATTCTTTAGATATTGAAATACGACCCGCTTGTATTCTGTGTACCATCGATAAACAGAGATTTTTGATTTTGCTACTTTGGCAAAAGTCGAATTGAGTTCATCGATGCACTCTTGTTGAAATGATTCACGTCAAAAGTTTAAAAAAAAAATCGCACAAAAATGTTCACGTTTTAATTCCATTTCTTTGCTAAAATACACTTTGAAAAAAAAATAAAATACAATTGTTTTTATATATTTTTTTTTTTTTTATTTATTTAATTTCATTGTTTTGTAAGTAATTCCTGAGCATAAATTAACTCATTCCGAAATCCCGTCAAGCTCTAATGGGCACACAAAGTATGCATAGAAGTCATTCTTGGCCTTGTGACATCTAATGTCACATCTAGTAGAAAGGCCCCTTTAACACCTGCGCTTCACAAACTGCAAAAACTTATGTTTAACTGCCAAATGCCAAGATTTGAATAAAGTTAATCGCTTGACTAAAGTTTTAATGAAATGAAAAATTTTAATAGTTTGCTAATTCGCACATTCCACACTAACAAGTGACAAAAGCATCCGCTAGGAAGACAACTGGCAGCAAATAGCTGCTGCTGCTGCTACTGCTGCTGTTGCTACCTGATGAACCAACAAACTTATTCCATTAATTACAAGCATTTCAGGCGAACACGAGCGAGAAATACACGCAATTAATGTGAAAATGTGTTTGTGTGCGTGAGTCAAAAAGTCAGTCGAGAAATAGTCGAGAGACAGTTCATTAATATTAATTTTATATTCATGACTAGACGATTGCATTTGGGCGGGCATTAATGACCAACAGTGTAAGTGCACCGAGGCAATGCACAGTGGTTGGCTGTCATTGGCCAGATTAAGTTTTTAAATTCATTAAATTGTGCATCAAATGTTAAGTGTTAAGCTACTGTCATTGGAGAATTATTCAAGTTTTGAGCACAACTGCTCTACTGTGCAACATTGTCACGCACAACTCCTAGATTGATAGATACTCAAACTTTATTTCTTTTCATGCTATTTTATGTTTCTATCTATTAGTCTTAAATTTGTTTCGTTTAAATTGATTGCTTGCTTTATTAACTAACCAACGCTGTAAGTTTTAACATTATTTTTTTTTTCTCTTCAATAATCTTTGCTTCTTAACTTAAGTGTTTTTTTTTTTAGAAATTACCTAATAAAACTTAACTTAGAACTTGTGCTCTATGTATGTATATAATATATATATATATAAGTATGTTTAAGCTTGTGTACCAACAATACCTACATAAATATTACATGTATTTTGCAGACACGAAGTTCCAGTCACTAGTCAACCAATCACAATAGTGCACATGGACGAAGATATTGTGGTTGTCAATAAACCGGCATCAATTCCAGTAAGTGGCTTAAATGACCGCCATTGATTTAATGTTTATTTTTTCCTCTCTCCCTGTCTCTATCTCTCTTTTTTTTCCTTATCCTTGTCCTGCCTATGTTTTTATCCTTATCTCCGTTTTTTTTTCTCCATTATTTTTCATTTTATTTAATTGTATTGTTTATTTATCTGATTGCGAAAAGATACTTCATTGTGTTGAAACAGTACATTTTTATTGAATACAAATGTATCTACAAATTTATTTTGTGCGATTTCAATTTAAGGCATCTCTCAATTTAATTCTCTATGGTTGCCAACTAAACTGAATGCTATATATATTTATTTTAACATTTGGAATTTTTCTTTTTGTAAGTATGTTTGTACAGAACTCTCAAAAAATGTCTGGTGGCATTAAAAAATGTGACATACATTTTCAATATATGAGTGTAAATACATCTCCATATAATTTAAGATGAACATTTTAACTTCTTTAACCCCATGACTCTATCTTAATAGACGCATTACCTCTTTTAAGGTACTTATACACCTTATAAGGCAAACAAGTATACATTTTTGCAATATTTTGTTTTCTAAGATACTTTATTACACTGAACATGTCCAAATATCAACAAGCTGGGGATATATTCTTTTCAAGATAATTCTAGGACTCTAAATTTCATGGCGTTAACCTTTCTCAATCCTTCGTCCAGTTTATGTTGGTCAAGTAGGGTAGACTGGGTTCGGTTGAAAAGGGAAACGGTTGAAGCTAATATCTCTACACCGTGTGTGATAAGGTGAGGGGTACAAGGAGAGAACGAAGCGGGCGACAAGTCAAAACTCGAATTTTCGCGTTGCGTCGCTCTTCGATCGCTGTGCTTGTGTATAGGAGGAGGCCCCATTGTGTTTTTTTACGCAAAAGTAAGCATTTTTTGTTCGTACATTTTTTTCAATTATAATCGTTGTATTAAAGTTAGAGTATTCAGAGTTTTGTATCGTTTTAATTGAAGTTCGTAGAATATGGGCTGTATGATTAGTATTTATTCAAATTTATTATCATACTTACTGTAAACCGTTTTATAGCTAGAAAGGTGGTTGGGGACAGTTGAAACAAAGTTATCTGGAGTGCAAAAATCTAGTTTATAATTAATACTGTTGAATTTTGAGAAATATAATAGCAAGTAGTTCACAAACATTAAAAAAAAATGGTCGCCACCAACATCTGATTATTATATAATTTAAGTTCTAATTAGTATAAACCTTTGAAGTCTGATTAAAAATAATTTTAAATTATAAGTATCTTGAACCACGTGAATATTATTAAAAAAATATATTTGTGATATCCAGCTGTGCAATAACGAGTCGTAAAATATTATTAAACGATGAATAAAGCCTGTTCATTTATTAAATTTTGTATTATTGGCACGTGTTTCAACTGACCCCAGTCACTGTTTCAACCGACCCTGGCATGGGGATGGTTGAAACAAATAACATTTTTTTTTTTTTAAATTTGATTTTACACATTAAATACAATACAGTGATCTCACATAACATTGCCCATTAGTAGACAGATATATCGCACTCCATCTTCAAAACAGACACAACTCAAAATTTCAAAATTTTTCAGGAGAAGCAAAAACCCAGTTTGTTTTTCAAAGGAATCCATACAAAACTAGGAGACAAAACGATTTTATTTTATTTTAATTAAAGAGTAAAAATATGAGTGCAAAATTTGATCACTACGAATAGTTGAACATTAAAAAGTAAAAATTTGTAAATTTTGAGTTGTGCCTGTTTTGAAGATGAAGTGCGATATGGTCTTATAATTAATATATTCCCGCCATCGCTCTCTTAAATAATCCCAATGCAATGGACGATAAACCCTAAAATGTTTCAACCGTACCGAGTCTACCGAGTATATGTTGATGTAGTGCTTGTTAGAAAAAAATTTTTTATTGACTTTATCGGCTTCATGTCAACGAATGAAACATTAGGAATGACCTAGAAAATAATTTCTTAGAACAATTTAACCCTCGAAACCCAACCCTTATGGTCCAAACTGACCCCATAAATCAAAAAAAGCCGTTTTTTCGTATAAATGCTCTGTTCAAGCAAGAACAAGTAAGCTTTTTGTGTCCATTGAATTGCCTAATATACTGGCTCTAAATAAAATTACAAATGAACCCAAACTAAGCAACCTTCCGTGTCCCCAAAATGACACCAAAGGTATTAAAACTAAGTTTTTTTCATAAATTTAGGGTGGGCCAAATATAAGTTTTTTTTTAAATGCAAAAAAAAAGAGCAAAATTCACATTTGTCCATTAAATTTGACTTTATTAGTAAGAGCAAACATTAATTCCCATTAATTAATGGAACACAACGTCGTTTAAGTGGCTGTCTCGGCTGGCTTCGCAGTAGCGCATTCTGTCACTCCAATTTTCTAAGACCTTGTTGATGGTTTCGAGCTGTAGCTCACGGATTGCTTGAATAATATTAGCTTTAAGTGCTTGAATCGTTTCCGGATTGTTGGAATAACATCGGTCCTTCACGGTTCCCTACAAAAAAAAAAATTCCAAAGGGGTCAAAACGCAGCTCCGAAGCGGCCAATTAACATCGCCAAGAAGGCGATATTGATTGTGGCATGGGCTGTGTAGTATGGTGCAAAATCCTGTATGATGTAACCAGCCAACTGGCCAACATAAGTTGGATTGAACTGGGGAAGGAGGTCGGGTGGACCCTTTTAAAAAAAAACAGCTAGCAATCAGCCCGTGGGGAGGTTCTTGACCTCTTTCCAACCAGAACCCCGCTGGGTACACTTTTAAAGAGTCCTCGAGTGGCCTAAATTTTAAAAATAAAACTACAAAAAATGGAAAAAAAAAAAAAGGAAACTATTACAAACTCACTCAAAAAAAAACTCAAAGGTGAATGATCTTCTCATGAAAATACAAAATATGCGACGGTATCATTAGGTGTTAATCGATACGTCATCTGATACCCACCCTCCATGATTCGTTTAGACTTTTATAACGAATCCCAAAATAAACAATTACCTTTTACCCTACCATACCAAAATTTATTAACTTAACTCATTTTTTTAATTTATAGTTACATTTGTAAATAATTTTATTGTTATCTCCATGTTGTTTCCAAACTTATCACATTCTTATGATAATGACAAAAAATGTTTTATGTTTAATTCAGTTTATAAAGAATTAACAAATCTTACATAAAGGCAAATGTAAATAATTATAAGTTAAAAAAAAAAAAAAACATAAATTTAATTATTATCATTCATCATTAAGAAATTGTAGTGCAGAATTTGAATTAATTTTTATTTCATATTTCGTTCACTGTATATCTGAACTATCTGAATTATAAACAAAACAAAAGCACAACAAAATTGTTATTAGAATAAAAAGAAGCAAAGAATGCAAGAAAAAAACTAAAAACAATTCATTCAAAAATTCAAAGAGTAATTTTAGCGTGGTTTAAAACCCTTTCCTTGACAAATAAAAGTCTCCACAATAACTCGACTCTTAAGGCAAATCATTAATAAACATAAAAAAAAACTTCTGAGCGAGGGAGAGCGCGGCGAGACGCAATATGTGCGTAAAACTATAGTAAGCTTAACCCTTGGATCCGCGAATGTTCAAGGTTAACTTTTAAGCGACTTAGTGATTAATGTACTTTA
Source organism: Pherbina coryleti (assembly GCA_943735915.1). Classification (NCBI taxonomy): domain Eukaryota; kingdom Metazoa; phylum Arthropoda; class Insecta; order Diptera; family Sciomyzidae; genus Pherbina; species Pherbina coryleti. The sequence goes on along the minus strand of OX030948.1, from coordinate 150,165,123 downwards.
CTTTACTAATTTATGATTTAAAATATATATATTACGAGCAATTAAACGAGCATTAATTGATAAATGTTGTTATGGATATAAAAATATAAAGATCATTAACACTTACATTTTATACAGGAACATGGTGCAAGGCCTCACAGTATGTTGCTGCTGCAGTGTTGCTAGGGCTGTAGAAATTTTATATATAAGTGCTCATATTATAGGTATTATGTATCTGTTATGTTCTTGCTTGTCTTGATTTTTTTATTGTTTTGATTTTTTTTTTTTTTTTTTTTTTTGTTGTTTTTAATGTAAAACTTACGCGTTTTATTTAAGGCATTTTAACTTTATGTTTAGGTATTTTAATGAATTGTTGTTAGTATTGATCTTTTAAGCTAATGATTTACTTGAGATATACTTTCTTTTTCTTCATTTTTTCAAATTTTTTTAAGAATAAGTTTTAGAATTACAATAAGAATAAGCTTTGATTAATAATAAGGTAGTTTAAGGTAGTGTTGTCTTTTGTGTTGTTTTCACATTTAAACACACTTTGTGGTTGTTAGTATTAAGACATAGTTTTTTAAGTTTAAAGGCAAATTTTTTTTGTTTGAAGTCTGTTCTCGTCAAAGTTTAGATAGAAAAGGAAGTTCATAAATTAAGATGGGAGAAGTTAAACCTTACGAAGTTGGCGAGTTTGACAATTGTTCGAAAAGCTGTGTTTAGTTTTTTTTTTTTTTTTTTTTTTTGTTTCGAAAAAGAATAGTTTATTAAAATGAATTTGGTAGCATTGGACTGTTACATAAGCAGATAAGGAGACTGTTTTTAACTGGAAACTTAGCTGAAAACTTAGCTTGAATAATATGTGGTTAGGGTCTCATATCTTTCGCATGAAACGTGCCAACAAGTTTTGCCTGCAAATCTTCTAATACATAATAATTATTTCCAACCTTTTCTCTAACCCGAGCTTTAATAAATGATGGACTCAATTTGGAGTTGAAATTTTTTTCTGCATTGCTTTGTGCAAAGTTTCTACGAAAGACTTCTTGATTTACCTGAAATGAAACAGGTCTTGAGCGCAGATTATATTGCTTGACATTTTTCTCATACGCTTTTTTAATATTTTTATATTAAATATTATATTTTATATTTAATATGTATATCTTCTCTTAGCAGAGCTAAGTTATCTTCTGATTTTAAATAAACATTTGGTTCCTCTAACAATTTTAAATTATTAAGTAACTTATAATGTGAACCATGAGTAATCATGTTAAATCCGTATAGAGCTTGATAGGGGGAGCAGTTTATACTCTGGTGTATTGAATTTCTTAGTGCACAGGAGATACTACTGACATGGTCATCCCATTGACGATGATCTTGTTTCATATATGCTCGAATAGCAGCCATGATCGAACGATTCACGCGTTCTGAAGCATTACTTTGTGGTGAATAAAAAGCGGTGTAAACGTGTTTTATTCCCAGTTCAGTTAAAAATGCATTGAATTCATTTGCTTTAAATTGACTACCATTGTCACTTATTAACAGTTCTGGAACACCATATGAGTGAAATATATTGTTTAAAAGGAATTCTTGAATTTTCAAAGCGGTGAATTTTTTTAGAGGACAAAGCCAGTGAAATTTACTAAAATGGTCAACCACAATCAACAAACCAATATTGCCTTTTTTACTTCTGGGATACGGACCTAAGATGTCTACGTATATTCGTTGAAAGGGTCGCAAAGTCAAAGCTTGATTACCCATTGGTGGTTTTAAAGAAAAGTTTGGCGCTTTGGTTGCTTTACAGATGTCGCACTTTCTAATGTACTCTCGTACATCTTTGACTAAGCCTGGCCAATAAAAACTTCTTCGGATCAGATCTATAGTCTTCACCATTCCTCCATGAGACGCAATAACACTATCATGTGCTCTTTTAATCACATCTACTCTAAGCGTTTGTGGAATCCATAACTTCCACGAAGCTATTTCTTGTGGTAAATTCCCACTTGCATGTTCTGTTCTTATATAAACATATTGTTCTACAACTTTAACATCAGGAAATTTTGACTGATCGTGTTTAATTCTTTTAATCAAATTTAAATAATCTTCATCAAAAAAGTGTTTCGAATCTAAATCAATTTCGGGACCTACCTGTTCGATACTCATGATTTCATTTTCAGGAATTCTCGATAAGGCATCGGGTACAACATTATCTTTTCCCTTACGATGGCTAATCGAAAAGGTGTAGCCTTGGAGTTTTAATGCCCACCTCGCAAGTCTTCCACTCAGGTTTTGTTGACGCATTAACCAAACTAAACTGGCGTGATCTGTTATCACTTCGAATTCTTGCAATTCAATATAGCACCTAAACCTTTCAACAGCTTCTATAGCAGCTAAACATTCTCGTT
>OX030948.1:150144149-150162542 GCA_943735915.1 Pherbina coryleti | reverse complement strand
CAGAAATGTTTAATAAATATATCAATTTATGTGAAAAAAGAGTTGAATATCTCAACGTGAATTCATATTCAAACTATAAACTATTTATAAAAAAAAAACCATGAATACCCTTAATATATAGTGGCAAAGATAGGGCGCCAGATATGCGGCTCTGGCATACCATCCCTTCAGCAAACCACAATTTCTTTTTGTTCTCGTTATGACGCCACATATCCAGCTTCAATGTTGTAGGATAAAATGTTCAGTATCATCTTTCTTAAGTGAGTAACAAATTCATGCTACGCTATCATATTTTCGTTGCTTAAGCTGGTACCTCTGCGACCTGATGACGTAATTAATAATTTTCTTTTTTTTTTCTTGTGAAGCCGTAAGCCGATCCTTAATTTTCATTTAATAACATTGACCATATTAAATATATTCACTACAAAAAAATTCCATGCAACATGGTTGCAATTTTGCTGCACTTTCGGTCTTGAAACGACTTTTTGCAGCCTCTTGATGAAATAAATTTTTTGTTTATTTTTTCATTTTGGGCACAGAACCAACATTTATTTGCGTATAATAAATTTTACCATAGCACCTATACTAAGCAGTAATAATTCCATGCAACAATTATGCACTTTCGTTGCTTAAGTGGCTCCGTCTGCGTGTTAATGATAGTATTGATTTTTTTATGACGACAAAAAAGCACCATTTACTGACGTGCCATAACTATAATCATCGCTCTAAATTACGGATAATAATTTCATGCAACGCCGTTGCATTTTCGTTTACATGTCTATCTTAACTTTTTGGAAAACATGCGCGGTAAATAGTATCATTGTCAGGTCAAAATGTAGATGTTGTTGATTTTAAGTACTGATCTGAACAGTTATATCGAAATGTTTTTTATGTAAAATAACCTTTTCGCCATGTTGCATAGTACACAGTGTGACACCAAAAATTATCTCAAAAAATCTTCTGGTAGGTATTTTCCTATTGAACACACTATTTGTTTAAGAGGATTAAGAAAGTTAAAAATGGAATAATGGAAGAGTTGTTGTTCGAAGTTAAGAAATTGTAACACCTTGTGGTTCTGAGTTATTTGACGCACCACTATACTTTAGGTTTTAATAGGGATTCCTAGCTGGCAGGAAGCTTTTTTATGGATTATCTTGTTCAGCGAAGTTATAACTAAAATTATGAAAAATTTATTTGTTGGAATATAATTTTTGCACTTTAAGCGGTGATTCAACCACCATATGTTAATTTTTTGGGAAACAATCTTGCCATAGTTTTAAGACCAATGAGTTTGTCACAACGTCTATGAAATTCACAGAGAAATTGTTCTTAGTTAAGGAAATAATCTATATTGAATAAGTGATGACCTTGAGTTAATTCAGAAAAATACCCATTACATCTTGCCACTGATCTAGCTCTTTCTTTTTATTTTGCTTAAACTTTTGCTCTTATGAAAGTTATTCCTTTCGCTTTCCCTCTTGCTATTTGTCTAATTTACCTTTTGTAGTACTTCTACTTCTGCTATTTTTATACCCCACGTTTAAAAAACGTAAATGGGGGTATATTAATTTTTTCACTCCGTTAGTAACGCCCATAAGGAGGCGTGGCAGGTATAGAAAAGTATATATTATTGATCAGTATCACCACCCAAGTCGATTTAGCCATGTCCGTCTGTGATCACGATTACAGCCGTAATTGTAAAGCTATCTTCACGAAATTCAATATTCAAGCTTTTATCTAAAAAATAAAGGTCAAGTTCGAAAATGGGCCAAATCGGATGAAAACCGCGCCTACCTCCCATACAAAGTGCCTTTCTCAAGACGGTAAAATCTCTGAGAATTCCACAAAAATTAATATATGGTCTTGAAATTTTGCATTTGAGCTTTAATATTTAAAATACACTCTGAATATGAAATTCAACCAAATCGAATGAAACCACGCCTACCTCCCATACAAAGTGACTTTATCAAAAAGGTAAAATCTCGTTAAATCCCACAAAAAATAATATATGGACTTGAAATGTTGCATATGAACTTTTATATATAACATGTACTCTGTGTATGAAATTCAACCAAATCGAGTGAAAACCACACCCACCTCCCATACAAAGTGATATGTCAAAAAACACAAGAGAATATTTTCTGTTAAAACTATGACGAAAATGTTTTTAAAAATAAACATTTTATTGACTGCTTAAAACTTTGAATATTCTTCGGTTCGGACGTGGGGGTATTTTAACTTCGGCCCAGTCGAAGATCATTTCTTACTAGTTTGTTATGATTCTACTTTCACTTTCACTTTCACTTTTACTCTTACTCTTACTCTTACTCTTACTCTTACTCTTACTCTTACTCTTACTCTTACTCTTACTCTTACTCTTACTCTTACTCTTGCTCTTACTCTTACTCTTACTCTTACTCTTACTCTTACTCTTACTCTTACTCTTACTCTTACTCTTACTCTTACTCTTACTCTTACTCTTACTCTTACTCTTACTCTTACTCTTACTCTTACTCTTACTCTTACTCTTACTCTTACTCTTACTCTTACTCTTACTCTTACTCTTCTACTCTTACCCTTACTCTTACTCGTACTCTTACTCTTACTCTTACTCTTACTCTTGCTCTTACTCTTACTCTTACTCTTACTCTTACTCTTACTCTTACTCTTACTCTTACTCTTACTCTTACTCTTACTCTTACTCTTACTCTTACTCTTACTCTTACTCTTACTCTTACTCTTACTCTTACTCTTACTCTTACTCTTACTCTTACTCTTACTCTTACTCTTACTCTTACTCTTACTCTTACTCTTACTCTTACTCTTACTCTTACTCTTACTCTTACTCTTACTCTTACTCTTACTCTTACTCTTACTCTTACTCTTACTCTTACTCTTACTCTTACTCTTACTCTTACTCTTACTCTTACTCTTACTCTTACTCTTACTCTTACTCTTACTCTTACTCTTACTCTTACTCTTACTCTTGCTCTTACTCTTACTCTTACTCTTACTCTTACTCTAACTCTTATTCTTACTCTTACTCTTACTCTTACTCTTACTCTTACTCTTACTCTTACTCTTACTCTTACTCTTACTCTTACTCTTACTCTTACTCTTACTCTTACTCTTACTCTTACTCTTACTCTTACTCTTACTCTTACTCTTACTCTTACTCTTACTCTTACTCTTACTCTTACTCTTACTCTGACTCTTACTCTTACATTTAATTTTGTTCTTACTCTTTTTTTACTCCTCCTACTCTAGCTCTTACTCATAGTTTTTAATTATGTTCGCTTATTTGAGATAAATACATTTTGAGATGTATTAAAAATATCAAAGCATTGGTTGTATAAGAACAATTTATTATTTTAAAATAATCACAAATTTTGATATAAATTTTATGGGTACTCAAAAGACATCTTGATAAAAAGTAAGACTCATCGGAGCTTGAACTTATGTACATCGTTAAAAAGACTTGTATAATAAATTTACAATTTATGGACCAAGTCCAGCTCGTAAGCTTTGTAACATTCCGCTCCGTTGGATTTTTTCATCATTTCAAAAATATCTCTTTTAACGTTGTAAAATGTTGTTATGCTTTAATAACCATTCTTCAAGATATCTCATAAAAATATACTGTAATTCTTCATTTTAATATCGCTCCCTAGTTGTTTCGGTTTTTTGCTCTCTTTTTTTAATAAATCATAAAATGTAGCAAACAATCAAATTTAAATTTGCTCCCATTTGAGCTGTCATTAATTTTTGTACTTGTGTCAACAACATCTTCAACTAATACTTCAACTTTTGCTCAAAAGGTCAACAATTGTGGTTTTTTTTATCGTTTTTTTGTTCTTCTTCTTATATTGTTATTGCTGCTACAGTATCCCTGATGTCCCTTTACATTGCTTTGTTATTGTTGTTGCAATTTGTTGTTTTTGTGGTTTTTATTTGTTGTTTTTTTGTTGTCATTTAGTTATTTGCTGCTTTCTTTTCTTCTTAATCCTGCGCAAATTCATAAATAATGTCAAAGTTAATGGTGTGCAGGGTTACCTTCAAATGCTTGCGAGTGTGTAGGTGTGTCTTTTTTGCTTACTTTTGATATTTCTGTCAACCTTTTGTCCCCAAGAACTAACAACCAACAGATTTGTTGTCAATGTTATCTGAATTGAATTGAATTGTGTCTTACTTGTCGTGTCTGCTCTTCTTTTTCGCTGAGTGATGACAAGAAAATGATTAACGACGAGCTATTATTTTTCAGTCATCTCGATCTATGAGGTAGCCAAAGACTTACTTTCAAAATTTAAGCTTTATTGTTTGGTCGGAAGTTAGTATTAATCATTTTTGGTATTGTTTTTTCTTCTTGTTTTCGCCATAAAAAAAACATAACAACAACAAAAAATGTGCAATAAAAGCGAAAGTAAAACGGAAATGATTATATTTACATAAGTGATTTATCTAATGATCTGTGAGTAATGAGAAAAAATAAAAAATAAAGATATGAGTTTTTCATCGTTGCTCTACCTTAAAGAGAGGCATTGAGTATAAGTTATCTACTAAATAAGTTTATTGCAGGGAAAAACTGACACTAACAGCTTTAAAACTGTTATTTTTTGTTTTACTGTTAAGTTTTTTTTTTTTTTGCTGTAAAGCTAATTGAAAGGAAGTTTCTAATGATGCTATAACCCTTTAGCTTCTTAAGCTAATAATTAAGCTGATAATTTGAACAAAGTTTTTAATAAAAAAGCAATGCATGGATAAGATGACATGACATATGACATGACATGACATATGACATGACATGACATATGACATGACATGACATGGCATGACATATGACATGACAAATAACATGACATATGGCATGATATATGACATGAGATGACATATGACATGACATATGACATGACATATGACATGACATATGACATGACATACGACATGACATATGACATGACATACGACGTGACATATGACGTGACATATGACATGAAATATGACATTACATGTGACATGAAATATGACATGACATATGACACGGCATATGACATGACATACGACATGACATATGACACAACATATGACATAACATACGGCATGACCTATGACATGACATACGGCATGACCTATGACATGACATACGGCATGACCTATGACATGACATATGACATGATATATGACATGACATATGACATGACATTCGACATGATATACGACATGACAAGACGTGACATATGACATGATATATGACATGACATATTTCATGATATACGACATGACATATGACATGACATACGACATGACATATAGCATGGCATACGACACTAAAATTTGACATGGAATATGACGTGACATTTGACATGACATCTTTCATGACATACGATATGACATATGACATGAAATACGACATGACATACGACATGAAATATGACATGATATATATGATAAGTTCACAAATGTAGTACACAAATGTACGAAAACATTTTAATGTATCTCTCTTTGATTTCGGAGTTGAAAATCATTGTGATACTAGTTAGCTTTTAATATAAAAGTATTACATAGGTACCTCTTGCTCACACTTTCTTCAGAATTATCAGTATTTGCATGACTTTAACACAAATCGTTTAACTCCACATTTCCACTCATCTTCATTCACGATTCTTTCGTCGAATTTCTTGAAGATTTATTTAATCATCGTCCGCTTTATTTAGTCATCGCCATGAAGTCGAATCCGCTTAGTTCATTTCTTTGCATAATTCTTCAATGAGTTCTTCTGTTATTACACGTAAACGTAAATATTTATCTATTACAAACAAAATAAAATTTAATATCTTTTCTTTTGGTATTAAAATATTAAATTTAGTTGTTATGAAAAGCAAATAGTATTCATTGAGGCATGGACAGCTTTATAGTTATTAATACAACTTGAGGCAATTTCTTAATGGTTGTCAACGTCGTCATAATGCAACGTAATTTAATGTATTAATTACAGCCCTGAGCGTGTTTTGTCCGCATGAACGAACGATTGTTCCGATAGCTAGTCATGTCATCCATTCTTCAGTTGAGCGATTATAGCTTATAAATATATTGTATGTTATATAATATATAGTATATAAAAAATTCTTGATTGTGATGTAATTGAATTGAATTGAATTGCATTTCGAATGAGTTGTTGTGATTGTTTGAAAATAATTGAATTGCAATGTAAACAAGAGAACACGTTAGATGTAAGACCTTGGCATGGGGCGGGAAGGAGGGCGGTATGTTTGTTGTTATAACCAAAGAGCCATTAAAGCTTTGCACTCGTACTTTTTATGGTTGATTTAGACATATTTATTTAACAGCTGTGAGTTTATTTATTCAGAGTGCAGTTTTTCAGAAACATTGTTAAATATGACGTATCATATTTTTATTGGACATAATTTTGGATTTAATTTCAAGTTGTTTTTATAGATTTCGTCACGCTCGAAACTTCGTAGACATTAACACATTTTAATGCCGCTATTATTAGTTATGGATGTCTAAGAATTGTTAAATAAATCTTTTAGATCAATTTACACCCACACGAAAAAACATATCCATACCAAATCTACACTAAGCAAAAAATATTGGGCACCAAAATGATACGTAGTAAATTAAATTTTTACAAGGAATGGTTTTTTTAGAAATGTGTTTATGTTAATGTTAATGTTAATGTTAATGTTAATGTTAATGTTAATGTTAATGTTAATGTTAATTTTATGTTAATGTTAATGTTAATGTTAATGTTAATGTTAATGTTAATGTTAATGTTAATGTTAATGTTAATTTTAATGTTAATGTTAATGTTAATGTTAATGTTAATGTTTATGTTAATGTTAATGTTAATGTTAATGTTAATGTTAATGTTAATGTTAATGTTAATGTTAATGTTAATGTTAATGTTAATGTTAATGTTAATGTTAATGTTAATGTTAATGTTAATGTTAATGTTAATGTTAATGTTAATGTTAATGTTAATGTTAATGTTAATGTTAATGTTAATGTTAATGTTAATGTTAATGTTAATGTTAATGTTAATGTTAATGTTAATGTTAATGTTAATGTTAATGTTAATGTTAATGTTAATGTTAATGTTAATGTTAATGTTTATGTTTATGTTTATGTTTATGTTAATGTTAATGTTAATGTTAATGTTAATGTTAATGTTAATGTTTATGTTTATGTTTATGTTTATGTTTATGTTTATGTTAATGTTAATGTTAATGTTAATGTTAATATTAATGTTAATGTTAATGTTAATGTTACTGTTAATGTTAATGTTAATGTTAATGTTAATGTTAATGTTAATGTTAATGTTAATGTTTATGTTAATGTTAATGTTAATGTTAATGTTGATGTTGATGTTAATGTTTATGTTTATGTTTATGTTTATGTTTATGTTTATGTTTATGTTTATGTTTATGTTTATGTTTATGTTAATGTTAGTGTTAATGTTAATGTTAATGTTAATGTTAATGTTAATGTTAATGTTAATGTTAATATTAATGTTAATGTTAATGTTAATGTTAATTTTAATATTAATGTTAATGTTAATGTTAATGTAAATGTTAATGTTAATGTTAATGTTAATGTTAATGTTAATGTTAATGTTAATGTTAATGTTAATGTTAATGTTAATGTTAATGTTAATGTTAATGTTAATGTTAATGTTAATATTTATGTTAATATTAATGTAAATCTAATGTTGAGGCTTATCATATATTTTTAATCAGTTGAGTTTGTTTTTTATTCTGAGACGAGTATTGCCAACAGCCGGAATTTGCACAAGCAGCTAAAAGTAGCTTTAAGCTCACAATTTTGTGTTAATATTAAACACAAACTTAAACAAATAAACATTTTGTGATGTATTTACACTCTACGTTGATGTCATACATTGTATAAAGTGCTCGCGGGTTAGCTACGAAGCTACGAAAAAAATTGTTGCCAGTATAGAATGTTTGCTTAAAATATTTTCAAACCTTTTAAACGTTTTTATGATATAATATTTTGAATTATTTGTAAACAATACAAAGACGTCGCCGCTGCTATGAATATGCAATGGAACATTTAAAAATATAAATTAAATTTACTTTCTCTATAGAATGAAAATGCTTTAAAAGAGCCCACAAAAATGTGGCAAATATTAGACAAACTGCAAAAAATAAACATTTAAAAATTATAGTGAAAAATAGATATTTTCAATAGACAAAAAGTGTTAAAAAAAAAAATTGAAACAAATAAAAAAAAAATCAACAGAAATCTTCGTGTGCCCCCAAAAAAACAAAATCATCATTTAAAATTTCCGACCTCCACTTCATTATGCAACACCATCCGGGCTCCTGGTATCTGCCCTGGGGCGTGCCGTTGCAGAAAATGCTAGCAGTGCCCTTTCAGCATCCGGGCGCTGCTGGCGCCATGGCTGCTTATGCGCCCTCAGCCTCGCCCAATGGTGGTCTCACTTGCCAAGTGATCTCTCAACAACACTCGCCTAACTCTGCTGCAGCTGCTGCCGCGCTGCAAGCGCAAAACTCAGTCCACAGCTACCCACAGCATCATCCCGGCGCCGCTCTACATCCGGCTGCCGCTGGCGCTCAGGTAAATGTGGGCGCTTATAATCCAAATGCTGCTGCCGCCGCCATGCATCTTGCGGCGAATGCGGCAGCCTCGCCGGTACATCACGGTCACCATCATCCGCATCATCCACATGCCCAAATGCAGAATCCGCATGCGCAGGGTCTACATCCGGCTGCCGCTGCGGCGGCTGCCATGTTTACGCCTCTTTCGCTGCGCTCTTTTCTAACGCCCACAAGCAATCAGCTGGCCGGTCTGGCGGCGCAACAGTCACTGCCTCCGTGTGGTCCATCAGTACATCAACATAATCAGGTTGCCGTCACTGCAGCGCATGCAGCGGCGGCGGCCGCAGCTGCTGCTGCTCAGCAAATGACCTGTGTACCAACATCGACGTCACCATCGCTGCAGCAGCATCAACATCAACAGCACCAACATCAGCAACAGCAACAACATCAGCAACAATTGACGGCAGCTATGAATTTGAATGTTGGCGTTGTTGCCATGCGTCATCATCCCGGTGTCAACGGTATCAGCGGTATTAATGGTATCAGCGGCATTAACGGTATCACTGGCATCAACGGTATCAATGGCGGCAACAACGTGCTATCAATGCCCATCAAAAAGGTAAGTCAACGGTTTCACATGACTTACTTGCATTTATTTATATTTTTCCCTTGGCTCCTCCCCCACTTACAAATCAATCCATCATCAATTAGGAAGTATCAATTTTCAAAAAAATTCCAAGAACTCATGTTAACCGTGACAAACAGTTCTCTAGCTAAGCTTTTTCAAAAATATCTAAACAAAGTTGCCTGCATTAAAAAAGCAAAATAAATCCTCAATTCTTCTTCCTCCATCGCCGTGATAGATGACTTAATCACCCTTCGTTGCCTGGAATGCCACCAACCCATGTCAAAAGGCAGTCAATAGCAACAACAACAACAGTAACAACGGCAACAATATCATCACACAAAATCTTTTTCAAGCCTTGATGCCTGCTACCAATCTAGTATGCTAGCGGGAAATAAAGCTTCATTCATGATTGATTGATTCTGATTTGTTGTAGCACGACGAAAGTGTAAATAAAACGATTTGCCAAGAAATCGAAATGTATTCAAATCGAAAAGTATTGACGTTTATTTTAAGAGATTTCCTTCGGTTGTTGTTGCTGTTGTTGTTGTAGTTTTTGTTGGCTTAATAAAGAAATTGCTATTCAACTCTTGACTCATGCCAACAAATTGACTGCCATTGAAGGGAATTGAAATCCTCTTGAAGACACTTAAGGGACAAATCCTATGGGTGGTTTGGATATTGTCTGAATTTCATTGATTTTAGTGATCCCAAGAGATGAGCTTTTTGCCTTTATTGTACATATCTTTAAGATTTTAAGTATATTAAGAAAAAAATTAAAAATATATTAAAAATTTCTGTAAATGAAGCCAACCATTACCAACGTAGTTTAAGCTGAGCAGTAGTCAATTAGATTTTGTGTATTATTTTCCTAATTCCTAAAATTTATACGAAAATTTATTGGAAAATCCTAATTATGTGAAAAACAAATATGTTTTTAAATATATGGTAACACCTTATCTAACGGTACTGCGAATGTAAGTATAATGAACACTTGAAAAAACATAAATTCGAATAAAGACGCACGTAAACTTTAAAGTGTTGTAGATTATTTTTTACAAAAATAATTTGTTTTGTGTTTTTTCTAAAATCCATTTCAAAGTTTTTAAAATTCAACTGTTCAGAGAAAAAAATTATTTTATGTACTGAGAAAACCTACCTTAGCCATGAGTATTTGCAAAAACAAACAAAACTACAAAGTCAATAACAACAATGTTTAGAATAGTTAAATGTTTTAACTATAAATTCAATTAAGCTTAATATGCATACTTAATATGCATATGCATACTTAATATGTACCCTTACAAGAGCATTAAATTTTCCAAGATAACCTCCGAAATTTCAATTTCTTGAAATAATTCCCGGTGGGCGAAAGCTAACCGGACTAAGAAAAGGTTTTTATCATCAAATAGAGATTGAAAAGTCTTTATTTATGTGCAATCCACCGAGACATTTTCCTGGTGGAAAACCAACCAAACAATTGCAGTTTTTAAAGGTTCACAGATCAAATTAAGATCGAGAGGAAAACGGTACTCAGCTGCTCTAGTATGTGAGTTGTTGTATACCTCTGTTATAACAAGAGAGGTACACCTTACCTCTTACCTCTGTAAGAGGTACTGTTATAACAAAAGCGAGAATGATGTCATACGACCATAAAAACCTTTCCCCGCAAGAAGCTCTTGCCAAGATCGTTGATACAAATTTGTCAACAAGGCAATATATCTTAAAAAAACATTCAAAAAATAAAAGCCCATAACTCTATGCCAGATATGATCAAGTTTTTGAAAATAAAAGATTATGTTACCTCAATGATATTATTTTAACTGAAAGTTTTGCCGAAATAAAATTACAGTCCTCAAGAAAAAGAATTGAAATTAAAGGCATATCTGTTTGATAAAATTTTTGTTGTTATAAAATGGAGTTTTGATGGCGCTGAACAGAATCCGAACAGAATGTTCGGAACCAAACATTTCTGATGAAAGCTCATTTTTTATTTCAATGGTACCTCTAGAAATGTACGGCACTACTAGGAATGAAGAAAAAATAGTTTTGTGGCAAAAACCATCCACATCATCCACAAGGTATTGCTGTCTCATAAAATTTATTTTTACAAAGGAAACACCAGATGTGATAGTGCAAGAAGTAAGAAATGTTGAGTCTCAGATATTCAAACTTACTACAACACTAATAAATTTAATAAAATTAGAAAATTGTTCATTGCAAGTAAAAGCTTAGCTTATTTTGTGTATAATTGATGGAAAAGTGTGCAATGCATTATCAACCTAAAAAATAAATAATTAACTGGCCATTTCAGCCCTTCAAAGGACTTTGACCTAGCTTCTTATGATCAATTGTGTTGTGCGTGTTATTAAGTTTGTAAACAATTGACCGAGAAAGGGACCTACATGTTTAACGCCGACTCCGAACGGCGATGAACGTAATGTTCTTGTTCTCAAGAAGCTTTAAATGGCATTTGATTACTCTCTGAGGTTTGCCATTGTCTGCAGAGAGGTGGCGGCCGTACAGAAAAATTATTTTAATTCAAATAATTTTCTGTCGCTGCTGGGGTTTGAACCTGGGTCTTCAGGTTCTTTGACATAGCGGCCACGCACTTTAACCAACTACGCCACGGACGCCACAGACGCATTATCAACCTACAATTCGCCTTAAAAATGCTACATATCGCACTCAATCTGCAAAACAGATACAACTCAAAATTTTAAAATTTTCAGGAGAAATAAAAGCCCACACAGAACCAAAAACGTACTTAATAACAAAGAAAAAGTTCTTTGTCCCAATGTATTATACATTAAAATTGGTCCAAAGTACGAGTTCCTTGATTCAATGAATCTTTGTTCTTACGTTATTTCTTTGATATGTTATGAAGAAAAATGATTAATTAATGACACATACAACTGTTACAATAAGTTTGTCTGTCCTTAGAAATTTTAAAACAATATCAAGATATATTTTAAAAAATCATTTTCATATTGAGATAAAATTCTCTAATGGTTTTTTAGATATTACAACACAAGAACTGGAACAAAATTTTAATGAACACGAACAATGAACTGTTCCTTAAAATTAAGAACAACGATTCATTGAACCAAAGAATTCGTTCTTTGGGGCAATGAATAGTTCTTAAAAATCAATGTATTTCGCTTTATGAACGAGATTTTTTGATTTTAAGAACAATATTTGGTTCAGTGCAGTTTGTTTTTCAAAGGAATCATACAAAACAAGAAGACAAAACGATTTTTTTGACGTGACGAAGTTATGTTTTACCGCGCAGGTTTCCAAAAATGTTGGAAAATGTATTTTTTAAAAATTCATCGGCGTTGCATTGAATTGTTACTCGCTGAGTATAAGAGTTATGATGAAAAAAATGATATCACCTTAAAGGCTAATTCTTTGACGTCATTATAAAAAAAAAAAAACAAAAATTCAAAATGTCATCAGGACACGATGGGAGCTGCTCAAGCAACGCAACTGAAAATTTGTTTCGTGGAATTATTACTCGCTGAGTATTAGTGCCAGGACTAAAAATATGATACACCAATAAAGGCCTGTTCTAAACCTTCACAACAAAATTAGACAAAAAATTTCTGACGTCATGAAGACAATGCAACATTCATGCAGCAGCGTTGCATTGAATTTTTACTCAGTGAGTATATAAGCTACGATAAATGTTTAAAAAGAAAAATGAAGGACCTATACTTGGCCTTACGACAAAAAAAAATTCTGACGTCACCAGGTCGTGAATATAGCAGCATATGTAACAGAAATGTAATATCGTTGCATGGAATTATTATTCAATCGGAGACGTGCTGCGGTAAATTTTGTTTTACGACAGCATAGATGTGTTTTTACGCCTCACCACTAAATTACAAAAAAAAGTCTTATCGCCATGATTTCAGGATGGCAACCACATAATGCAGTAAAAATGCTACAACCATGAAAAAACGTTGCATGGAATTTTTACTCTGTGACTACTGGCGTAACGGTAAATTTTAAGGGTCGAAAATGAAGGTGAGGTCTTCGGGCACATGATAAAAATACAAAAAAAAAATTGACGGCGTCATGAGGCCCCTCATGGAACCGCCTTAAGTGACGAATATAGGTACATCACTTTTGCTGGATTAATTGCATGTAGCTAAGGATAAGTTAATGCACAAACGAAAAACATAACCAATGGACTAACACCAACATCAACACCAACACCAACACCAAGACTAACAACAATAACAACAACACCAACAACAACACCAACAACAACGACAATAACAACAACGATAACAACAACAACAACAAACACAACAAAAACAACAACAACAACAACAACAACAACAACAACAGCAACATCAACACCAACACCAACACCAAAACTAACAACAATAACAACAACAAAAACAACAACAACAACAACAACAACAACAACAACAACAACAACAATAACAACAACATCAACCTCAACATCAACATCAACATCAACATCAACATCAACATCAACATCAACATCAACATCAACATCAACATCAACATCAACATCAACATCAACATCAACATCAACATCAACATCAACATCAACATCAACATCAACATCAACATCAACATCAACATCAACATCAACATCAACATCAACATCAACATCAACATCAACATCAACATCAACATCAACATCAACATCAACATCAACATCAACATCAACATCAACATCAACATCAACATCAACATCAACATCAACATCAACATCAACATCAATATCAACATCAACATCAACATCAACATCGACATCAACATCAACAACACCAACAACAACAACAAGAAACACCGTCACGTCAAAACCTACGGGTGTGTCCACGACACAGCCAACTGTTTTTTTTTATTTTTTTTTTTTTTGGGGCTTAAATAGCTGACAACCCAAACTGTACTGCCATTCCACAAAATGTGCCGTAGTTCATAGTGTTCGAATTTTATTTTTATGCAACACTTGCACATTTTTGTTGCATTTTCGCTTTATTAGGTAGTGAATAATTTTTTTTAAAACTTCATATATTACCGTATCATTTCAGAAGTTGAGTCAAAACAACCATTATTTCTGAATGTATTCCAAATTTTTTTGCTATCCATACCATAAAAAGATCGTCCAAAATTTAGCTTCGCCCTACGAATTACCGATTTTGCTCGATTTCTATATTTACGGAAAATTTTCCAATTTGTATCAAATTTGTTCAGCAGTTAGGATATTTTCTGTGGTTTTCTTACATTTTATTTTTAATTTTTATTTCGGTGTGAGGTTAAAGAACCAACCTTTGCTGCTAAAAAACAGAATTTACCGTAGCATTTTTTTTTTCGTGTTTTTGTTTGCGTGAACTGCTACCCACGCGCCGAATGGTTCAAACATTTTTTTTTTTTTTTAAGTTGGTACAAAAGTAATAATTCCATGCAACGCCGTTTCATGATTGTGTCATCTTCAAGCTTGAAGCGACTCATCGATTTTTTTCTTGTTCGGTCGAACCAGCCAATGTCGTATTGTGTCTTATACCGGAGCACTTGTACTCAGCGAGTTATAATGCAATGTACAATTTTTCAGTATCGATTCTCCAGCAGTTCTCTCGACCTTCCAATAGGGTCTTTTATTTTTGTTTCCTATTTTTGCAATAAGGTGAAAAATTCATGGTATTGTTGCATCATTAATTTTCTCTTAACACCTATAAGCGAGTAACAAATCATTGCAACGCCGATCAATTCGGGAAAAATGCCCTTTTCAACCTTTTTGGCAACCTACGAGGTAAAACGTAATGTTGTCACTTCAAAACGCTACATGAAAACAAAAATTATTTATTGAGTGAAAAAAAAAAATTATATAAATAAATAATAAGACATGTCTTCGAAATAATACTGCCGATTTGACCCTGATTTATTACGGTTTCCCTTTCAAATATTTATCTATACGTGTGTAAGTGTGTGTTCTGAAGTTATAGGTATTAATCGTAGAATAGAAAATGTAAACTTATTTGTGCAAAGCCTTAGCCACACTAACCTTCAGATCACTTTTTGATGTATTATCACCAAATCATAATAGCCCTGAAGCATTTATCTTCTTGGAACTTCAATCTTTACTGTTACTTCCTCACTTTGCATTGAAATATGAACAAATGTGAGTCATTAAAGTAATAAGCAAAGCAATTAATGAGTGTTGACCTTACAAGGATTTCCAATGGCACTGTTACTGGTCAGTCAAGTTGATGTTTATTCAATATTAGCATAAATCGTGGCTTATTATGCTTAATGGGTATATTTTTTACAATCAAATACAACTGCCATATTGAAATGATGCTACAGCATTGCAAAAACAACAATAATTTAATGATTAATTAATAAGAAAAAATGCATAGATATTTTTTACAAACAGCCTCATAACAGATGAATGGTGAATGTATGCAAAAAAACACAGCCACCTTCACCCTAAGTAATCAAGCATCAATAGCAACAAGGTCGGCATCATCATCGGCATAAATTGTGTCAAATACATCATACTTGATTGTTGAACAAAGAGAGAAGAGAGAGTATATTTTTGTCTGTCAATCTTTGTGACAGGTTTAACAGTGCATTGCACAATCATTTAAAAATAAACGCAGAAAGGCAAAAGGAAAAAAAGACAATATGAACAACAACAGAAAAATAACAAAGAAAACAACAAATTCTGATGGCATATGGCGGCAGCTGTGCCGCCACCCAGCATCACCACCCACCCTCCGCACCGACGACTGTTGACACAAAAACGGAAGCTGTTAACCGCCATCTTGGTTAACAAAGTAGCTGCAGGCACATTACTTCAAATGAGCAGCAGCTGCTTAGCATACATTTGTCAACGCTACAAAGCCGCACACATTAAAATGATTTAACTGCCAATAAGCGAGGGGCGGCTGTGTGTGGTGCGTGTGGTCTTTGTATGCAAATTTTTACAAAATAATTTGTCAAAACGACGCTCATCATATGTTGATGGATGTATGGCCAACATGTGGCACGTGCGGAATTGAGCTTTGAATTTCTTGAAAAATATTGAAGAATACTTTAAATGGCTCAAAACGAAAGCTTTTAAGCTGCATGTAAGCTGAATTCAAAAGCTTTCGATATGAAAATCCCAAATTATGACACCTAGACAAAATTAATTCAGTACCATGAGCTTTTCCAAGTAAATTATTGCTTTAAATGCAGTTCCTTAAAATTTAAAAAGCTTTATCAAATTGCAAAGCTTACCCAAATGAAGCCCATTTAGCTTTGCCATCGTGTCGGCATCAACATGCTATAAGCTATGTAATTGCTTTTTAAGCCAAAAGTCAACAAAATATTTGTAAATTCAACAGAAAAATTCATCAAAGCCAACTCAACTAAATCCCAGTCATGCATTTGCTATAAGTCTGTGTGTCAGTCTGTCTGTCTCTCCGTCTGTCTGTCATTACGTTATCAATAATGTTTACAAGCGACATACTGTAATTGCATGTATGTGTGTTTGTATTCGTGTATGCATTAAATTCAAACACTTGGAAGCAACTTAAGTGTTTTTGTTTCCCCTCCCGCCCACTCGCCCACTCTAGGCTGCGTCTTCCTCATAGTTAAGTTGATGTTTACACTACGAACAACGAACACACTTGAAGCCAACTTAAGTGCCAACAAAAACATCGACGTAGTATGTAGTAAGCCGTAATTTCAATTGATTGTTATTTTTATTTTATTTTTTTTGTTTTGTTTTCTATAAAAGTAGTTTTTTTATTTGTGAATCATGCTGAAATAAACTGATGTCTAAAAATAAATGTTGAATTTCAATTAATGTTCATAACACTTTTATGATTCTTAATTCTAAAGATACTAAAGTCTTATGACAAATCAATAATTAAGCTCACAAATGTGTTAAATGCGCTTTTGATGAAAGCTCAATTGATTGTTTTTTTATTTTTTTTTTTTTGTTTTGTTTTCTATAAAAGTAGTTTTTTTATTTGTGAATCATGCTGAAATAAACTGATGTCTAAAAATAAATGTTGAATTTCAATTAATGTTCATAACACTTTTGTGATTCTTAATTCTGATGATACTAAAGTCTTATGACAAATCAATAATTAAGCTCACAAATGTGTTAAATGCGCTTTTGACGAAAATGAGCTTACCTACCTGGTCTATTCCAAGCCATCAACATATTATCTACGTTGTGTAAATTTGTTTTGTGTAAATTTTATTTTTGTCACTTATCACATTTGTAAGCTTAACATTGTTATATAATCATGTGTCATATATGTCTGTATTAATCCTCCATTCTAGAATTCAGTAGGCAAAAACTTGTATTTATTGATGCGACACGAGCGCATGATGTTCAATAAGTTCGGTTAGGTATTAAAATGCAAAAGCAACGGCTTTGCATGGAATAATTTTTCGCTAAGTATAAGCGCTACAATAAATGTTAAGTTACGACTGCAGAAATTTATTTCTAAGCATGAGCAAAATTTTAATGACGTCTTTAGGTTGCGGAAGGTGCCCCTTTAGCAACAAAACTGAAAAAATGTTGCATAGAATCGTATCCGCCTGAGTATATGTGTCAGGGTAAAAAATTGTAACGCCATTAAAATTTGATTCTGTACCCTTAAAATAAAATAATAATGACATTAGGAAGCCGCGAAAAGGGCCCCTCCAAAATTGAAAATGCAAGAAAAATACTTCGAAATTACAAAGAATTATTACTTGATGAGTATATATACTATGGTGCATATTAAGAATTAAAAATAAGGAATGGTTTTTTGGCAACATGGCCACAAAAAAAATAAAAATTATGACTCCATTAGGTCGCGGGATATTAGCTTAAGCAACAAAAAATTGATAACGTTGCATACTATTTTTACTAAAAAACTAAGAGATAGAAAATGCACCAAAAATGCAACAACTCGTTGATAATAGTATCTACGGTATATTTTATGGTACGATAGAAAAGTTGATTCTTTGGCCAAAGCGAAAAAATTAAAAAATATTAATGACGTCATCACCCCACAAAGAGAGTCACTTAAGGTTATGAAAATTCAAAACCTCTGCATAGAACTATTGAATGTCTCTATATTTGAATACTCCGCAGGAAAGATTGCTTCTTTAGAATGTTAAAAAAACTACAGAAAAAGAGCAAAC
>OX030948.1:150036649-150141649 GCA_943735915.1 Pherbina coryleti | reverse complement strand
AAGGATAAGGATAAGGATAAAGATAAGGATAAGGATAATGATAAAGATAAGGATAAGGATAAGGATAAGGATAAGGATAAGGATAAGGATAAGAATAAGGATAATGATAAGGATAAGGATAAGGATAAGAAAAAGAAAAAGGATAAGGATAATGATAAGGATAAGGATAAGGATAAGGATAAGGATAAGGATAAGGATAAGGATAAGGTTAATGATAAGGATAAGGATAAGGATAAGGATAAGGATAAGGATAAGGAAAAGAAAAAGAAAAAGAAAAAGAAAAAGAAAAAGAAAAAAGAAAAGGATAAGGAAAAGAATAAGGATAAGGATAAGGATAAAGATAAGGATAAGGATAAGGATAAGGATAAGGATAAGGATAAGGATAAGGATAAGGATAAGGATAAGGATAAGGATAAGGATAAGGATAAGGATAAGGATAAGGATAAGGATAAGGATAAGGATAAGGATAAGGATAAGGATAAAGATAAGGAAAAGAAAAAGAAAAAGGAAAAGGATAAGGATAAGGATAAGGATAAGGAGAAGGATAAGGATAAGGATAAGGATAAGGATAAGGATAAGGATAAGGATAAGGATAAGGATAAGGATAAGGATAAGGATAAGGATAAGGATAAGGATAAGGATAAGGATAAGGATAAGGATAAGGATAAGGAGAAGGATAAGGATAAGGATAAGGTTAATGATAAGAATAAGGATAAGGATAAGGATAAGGATAAGGAAAAAAAAAAAAAAGAAAAAAGAAAAGGAAAAGGAAAGGGATAAGGATAAGGATAAGGATAAGGGTAAGGAAAAGAAAAAGAAAAAGGAAAAGGATAAGGATAAGGATAAGAATAAGGATAAGGATAAGGATAAAGAGAAGGATAAGGATAAGGATAAGGATAAGGATAAGGATAAGAAAAAGAAAAAGAAAAAGGAAAAGGATAAGGATAAGGATAAGGATAAGGATAAGGATAAGGATAAGGATAAGGATAAGGATAAGGATAAGGATAAGGATAAGGATAAGGATAAGGATACGGATAAGGATAAGGATAAGGATAAGGATAAGGATAAGGATAAGGATAAGGATAAGGATAAGGATAAGGATAAGGATAAGGATAAGGATAAGGATAAGGATAAGGATAAGGATAAGGATAAGGATAAGGATAAGGATAAGGATAAGGATAAGGATAAGGATAAGGATAAGGATAAGGATAAGGATAAGGATAAGGATAAGGATAAGGATAAGGATAAGAATAAGGATAAGGATAAGGATAAGGATAAGGATAAGGATAAGGATAAGGAAAAGAAAAAGGAAAAGGAAAAGGATAAGGATAAGGATAAGGATAAGGATAAGGATAAGGATAAGGATAAGGATAAGGAGAAGGATAAGGACAAGGACAAGGACAAGGACAAGGACAAGGACAAGGACAAGGACAAGGACAAGGACAAGGACAAGGACAAGGACAAGGACAAGGACAAGGACAAGGACAAGGACAAGGACAAGGACAAGGACAAGGACAAGGACAAGGACAAGGACAAGGACAAGGACAAGGACAAGGACAAGGACAAGGCCAAGGACAAGGACAAGGACAAGGCCAAGGACAAGGACAAGGACAAGGACAAGGACAAGGACAAGGACAAAGACAAGGACAAGGCCAAGGACAAGGACAAGGACAAGGACAAGGCCAAGGACAAGGACAAGGACAAGGACAAGGACAAGGACAAGGACAAGGACAAAGACAAGGACAAGGACAAGGACAAAGACAAGGACAAGGACAAGGACAAGGACAAAGACAAGGACATAGATAAGTAGAATGCGATGAAATGAAGCGTTTCGTTTTTTTTGGAGGTCCAAAAATTATAATTTTTAAATGGGTTTTGGCTTAAATCGCAAGAATGGACATTTTCCTTCATGTGCTTGGATTTGAACATTCGGATCGATTTCGACAAAAATTTATAGGGGTACTTCGAAAATGTTCGTTTTACGATTTTGAAAATGGTGGCGTGAAGCGTTTTACCAAAAGAATGTATAAACATCAACATAAATCATTTTAATGGCCTCGGGCAGGCTCCTTATATAATCCAAATTAATGATTCTTCGCTAATATCGATGTCAGAGTCGCAGTTTTGACAGATGTAGTAGCCACGGTTGCCCATGTCGACGCATTTCAAGTGATATGGCCGGTTGCATTTGTTACAATGAATTGAAAAATGCCAAAAAAACCAATAAAAACGCATTAAACACGCACAGAAACGCTAAATACGCATTTGAACGGAGTTTGTGGGGTGAAACGCTTCTTTTAAAAACACGGCTGGCATCACACTACTACCAGATAGATATTTCGCAATCATTTCATATTTTTTAAGAACAACATAAGCCAAGACGACTGATATATGTTATTTACCTCGAATTTGTTTTGAGTAGTTGGCACAAAACACGATAATTTCACTCGATAAAAAAAACTTTTGGAAAAACATTTTTTTTTTAAATTTAAATACGTGATGGTATGACACTTGGTTACATGCAAGTGCGCTGTCAAAATTTCGCATGTGAAACGCTTCACCCCATCGAAACTCTTCATCCCACCGCACCCCACTCCTATGGCAAAATTTCTTATGACAAAAACCTTTTTTTTTCAAGACGATGTTAGCACATTACGCCGTACAACTACTTTTGGGACACAAAAAGAAATCAAACACTGGAGTATTTGCGAGGTTGCCATAATAAAGTGACTGGCCAAATGTTAGAAAAAAAATTCTAAAGTGCACTATTGGAAGATAAATAAAATTTATGGACACTTTTGGTTAAATTTGACTGTTACCAGAATTTGAGCTTCAGAATCTTTAAAATAAACATTAAAAATTTAAAATAAAAAGTTACCAAGGAACAGAAACTCCATGTAGTGATCGCACAAAGTCACATACATCGACTATAAATTCAATACCATTATTATGACACACTGTTGCGACTTTGGACCTTTGCACCCTGACTCATATGTGTGTCACATGCTGACACCACTGATAGAATTCCTGCATTTGCGTTCAGCTATGCTTAAGTCAGCTAAATGCAAACCATTGCACATATTGGCTATAACTAATACTATGGAAAGAATGGTATAGAGCATTGGAACTATTGGAAAATGAAATCTTGTATAAAACACAGGTACAATCAATAAAGAATAAGACTTTGATTTAAACTTAAGTTCGGGTCATCCGCCATTATTTTATTCTAGTCTCAGCAAGTGCAGCTCTTTAGTCATCTATCATAAATTGGCGTGTCTGGCCTCTATGATAAGTCGACCTTAGGGACGAACCACATCCTATTTCAGCCGAAGTGGGTGGATACTCTTTTATTGAGTTTATTAAACCAATCAAGACGATTTTTTAGTAAATGTCCTTCATTAAAGTTCATTTCACTTTAACAACCCTATTTAGAAAAATGCACTAAAAAGTAACAATAATTCTTTGAACACTGAGATTAGTTTTCTTATTGGGCACTTTTCATATTTAGCTTTTTTAATTTTTTGCATTGTAACCATAATAATGGAATAAAAAAATTACTCAGCAATATTAAAAAAATATTACAATTAGATGCAATAGTTGATCGTTCAATTCATATTGAATTGAACACAAAACCTTTTATTTTATGAAGATTATGGCAAAAGCTAACAATTAACCAGCTTGAACCCACAACACAGCTCATTAACAAGCACCTTTTATGCTTACGATGCTGCCAGTGGTTTTAATAGCTTTATACATAACCTCAAAGCAAACATTGGAGACAAACACGGTCACAAACGCAACCTAGTCAACACATATTCACCCAGACACCAAGCCAGGCCGACAACCACACATACACTCAGCCGTACCAAACTCACACCACTTAGCCATTTAATTATGAGCTAATAAAGTGTTGGAAAATTTTGTCATTAGTTAATCCTTTAAATAGCACAAAAAAAACTTCATCCTGGCAGCGCTGTGAATATATTTTAGGCTTTAATGAACACTATATAATTATGTAATTAAAATGTAAAAGATAAGCAGAATGCTAGCTAGATACTCGTACCTACCAAGAGTAGAACCTCGACATTGTATGGCGCTCAGCTCGTAACGCCTTGAGGCTGCCTACCAACACCTCAAGAGCACCAACCAAAGCTCCACTTGAGTGCCCACTATCAAGAGCAATTGACAAAATCAATATTAATTAAACGTATCTCAAGCTAAAAAGACACTTGTTACTTATCTACAAGCAAACACACACACACACAATTACACTTTGAAGATAAACGCCGTCATAGGAGTTAAGGATGAGCAGCGAGTAAATAAATTATAGTCAGTATGACGTCTAAAGTAAAATAAGTAAGAAAAAAAACCTAAAAACATATGTTATGCGGTAGAAAAAGATGGATTTGGCCCAAACATAAAAGGTGAATCTTTACTTTCACCACCTCTTTTTCCTGCATAGCGATGGTCGTCTCTGTTCCCTGGGGGCCCTTCTGTTATGCGTTTGCGTCTGGTTTATTGCTTTATGCCTGAGTGGCTTGGCCTGCCAGGCTGGTTCTGCTGTCACAACCTGCCTAAATTTCAATGTTTTCGTCGGTCGTTGTCATCCGTTGTTTTCACAACGTCTGCAGCATCATTTCACCGAATATAATCTTATCACACGCAGCCATTCATGTGAATCTAAATTTTTTTAACTTCTGTGTCATAAATCAAAATTCTAACAAATTCAGACCAATTTAATGCGATACCCTGGAGGGAACATACTTATTTGACAACAAATACAACAAATTTACACTCAAAACTTTTTGATTGGTAAACTTTTAACGACAGAGCGAAGAAATTATGTATTTTAAAGGAGAAGAAATATGAGCACCTCATAAATGTCATATAAAAAATGTCAAAAATATGAATCTGAGCAAAGTTAGCTATAAATAAATGCAAAAATGCAATTTTAAGTATGATTTTTACAATTTTCAGTGTAACTGCAAAGTGAAAACTTGAAATATCAGGAGGAGTTTAATTTCAATAGGCCACCAAATAGTCGTCATTTTTAGAACTGATCAAACTGGTGAAAGCACGAAATGTTTATATTTTAAGATTTTTCGTCCTAATGGGGCCAACAATTTGACGCCTGCTTCATCGACCCAACCCAGCATACCACCAACTTGGTGAGTTGAAAAAAGTCTAGTTGTCACTTCTTCTTCTTCTTCCTTTCTTCTTCTGCTTCTTCTGCTCATGCCTTGCATAACAAAAGGAACTCTACATGTAAATAGCACACATAAATAATAAATAATGTTATCAACATAAAGACAAAACCAAACCATCCTCCCTGCCAACTCAGGGTGTCCCTCATCAAGTGTAGCGTAATGCGTGTGCATCACATTGATTGTCAGATAAAAATAAACAAAAGGAAGGAAAACATTTTGATTGATTGTAACACGCTCGAACGTCAATAAAATACATTAGTACAATAACAATAACAATAACAACAATAACAACAACAACAACAACAACAACAACAACAACAACAACAACAACAACAACAACAAGTGAAAATAATAGGTGTTCGCAGAAATTTCGGAAAAACAAATGGAACACACATAAATATAAAAATAGACCAACATTTAAGCGTAGCATGTCGTCGAATGAAAGCTTTACCTCATGGACAATAATAGGCTTTGAAAGTTAATGTGAGTGAGTAAAAATCTGCCACTTTTTCAAATGCTTAATATTTTAACAAAAGCTTAAGCTTTTGAAACATTTTAAATTTAAATGTAACAAATTAAAAATCGATCAATTAAAGCATTAACATAGGCACAGATATCTGTAAAGTAACTGACTTCATAGGGGCAAACGGGAAAAATATAAACTGCGTCAAATTTTTCAATAAATTCTTTGAAATAATGAAAAAATTAAAATTACAAAAATTTTGATTCACATGAAACATCTTTAGCGATACAGTTTTTTTTCAAATACAATCTAAATAAAAAAAAAAAAAATAAATAACTGGCCATTTCAGCCCTTCAAAAGACTTTGACCTAGCTTCTTATGATCAATTGTGTTGTGCGTGTTATTAAGTTTGTACACAATTGACCGAGAACCGGACCTACATGCTTAACGCCGACTCCGAACGGCGATGAACGGAATGTTCTCGTTCTCAAGAAGCTTTACATGGCATTTTGATTACTCTCTGAGGTTTGCCATTGTCTGCAGAGAGGTGGCGGCCGTACAGAAAAATTATTTTAATTCAAATAATTTTCTGTCGCTGCTGGGGTTCGAACCTGGGTCTCCAGGTTCTTTTGACATAGCGGCCACGCACTTTATCCAACTACGCCACGGATGCCGCGAAATTCAAATTCAATCTTTAACTGTTAAAATACAACTTATTGCAGATCATTGCAACTTCAAGTGAAAAAACTTGAATTTCAAATGTAAAGTTTAAATTTTAACTTCAAACACGTAAAAATTCATTTATTAGGCGCAACATAAAAAAGGTCTAAAGGTTTTCCAAAAAAGTTGAAAAAGTAATTTTTCATTATCAATCGGAGTTGCATGGAATTGTTACTTATTGAGTTGATGGGATAAAAATAAAAAAATATAGTATATAGTACGACAGGAAGATTTATTTCTTTGAATTTATGACAGAAACAAAAATAAAAATATTAAAAACGTCATCAGAACGCAGAGGCCCAAGCAACGGGACTTCAAATTTGTTGCATGAAATTATGACTCGTATGAAATTATGACTTATAGACGTAACGGTAAAAAATATTAAACGGCAATAAAGGCTGGTTTTGGGCCCTTAGGAAAAAATAGGCAAATAGTTTTTGACTTAATGATGTCGAAAATTCTCGACATACATATTTTACTTATGTCAACGTTTTTTTATTATGGGCTATGTCACGGGAATTTTTTTTCAGGGTTGTATCAAGGATTTCAGTTCTGCGCCTCTTTAGTCAAGTCTTGCTTCGAAAATAGAGTGATAGATTTGTAGGGAAAAGAAGACAATCAAGATAAATACTATATTGTAAGATATTAAGCAGGAAGCCGTAGA
Organism: Pherbina coryleti; assembly: GCA_943735915.1. NCBI lineage: Eukaryota > Metazoa > Arthropoda > Insecta > Diptera > Sciomyzidae > Pherbina > Pherbina coryleti. The sequence continues at coordinate 150,134,595 of OX030948.1, read as the reverse complement.
ATCATGAGAATTAGAATCTCAGTCAAGTGTTATGCCTTTACCTCAGTCTATTTTAGTTATTATCCCATCCGTAAACTCTCTATCTCTATCTATTCTCTATCTTAAACTACAACTTTTATGTCGTAAATATTGATGGTTTTCAATTTTAGTTGATTAGAAATGAGGATGGAAAAAGCAGAAAGGTAAACGCGTGGGACCGTGACCTGGCCGGGATTCTAACCCGGGACCTCTGATGTAACAGATGTAACAGTCTACCCGACTACCGAGGCCGCCGATTGGTGTGTCGATTGGTGCAAGGAAATGTTAAAAAAAAAGAGTTGGCTGTGTCGTGGACACACCTGTAGGTTTTGACGTGACGGTGTTTCTTGTTGTTGTTGGTGTTGGTGTTGGTGTTGGTGTTGGTGTTGGTGTTGGTGTGGGTGTTGGTGTTGGTGTTGGTGTTGGTGTTGGTGTTGGTGTTGTTGTTGGTGTTGGTGTTGGTGTTGGTGTTGGTGTTGGTGTTGGTGTTGGTGTTGGTGTTGGTATTGGTGTTGGTGTTGTTGTTGGGTGTTGGTGTTGGTGTTGGTGTTGGTGTTGGTGTTGGTGTGGGTGTTGGTGTTGGTGTTGGTGTTGGTGTTGGTGTTGGTGTTGGTGTTGTTGTTGGTGTTGGTGTTGGTGTTGGTGTTGGTGTTGGTGTTGGTGTTGGTGTTGTTGTTGGGTGTTGGTGTTGGTGTTGGTTTTGGTGTAGGTGTTGGTGTTGGTGTTGGTGTTGGTGTTGGTGTTGGTGTTGGTGTTGGTGTTGGTGTTGGTGTGGGTGTTGGTGTTGGTGTTGGTGTTGGTGTTGGTGTTGGTGTTGGTGTTGGTGTTGGTGTTGATGTTGTTGTTGGTGTTGGTGTTGGTTTTGGTGTTGGTGTTGGTGTTGGTGTTGGTGTTGGTGTTGGTGTTGGTGTTGGTGTTGGTGTTGGTGTTGGTGTTGGTGTGGGTGTTGGTGTTGGTGTTGATTTTCCTTTTTTTATTTGCTTCTCCATTGGTTGTGCTTTTTCTTGGTGCATTAACTTTGCCTTAGCTGCATACAGTAAATCCAGCAAAAGTGATGCATATGCGTCACATTACGCAGTTCCCTGAGGGGCTTCATGACGCCCTCAATTTTATTTGTTAATTTTATCATGTGCCCGAAGTCATCATATTCACTTTCGATCCTTAAAATTTACCGTTACGCCAGTAGTCACAGAGTTAAAATTCCATGCAACGTTTTTTCATCGTTGTAGCATTTTACTGTATTATGTCGTTGCCACTCTGAAACCATGACAGCAAGAATTTTTTTTTTTAATTATTTGAGAAGCGCAATAACACATCGTTGCTGTTGTAAAACAAAATTTACCGCAGCATGTCTCTTGAGTGAGTAATAATTCCATGCAACGATATTACATTTCTGTTACAGATGCTGCTATATTCACGATCTGGTGACGCTGGAATTTTTTTTTTATTTTTGTCGTAAGGCCAAGTATAAATCCTTTATTTTCCTTTTCAAACATTTTTCGTAGCTTATATACTCATCGCGTAAAAATTCAATGCAACGCCGCTGCATGAATGTTGCATTGTCGATCTTTGACCGACTTCTCGGTGTCCCCATGAAGTCAGAATTTTTTTGTATAATTCTGTTGTGAGGGCTTAGAGCAGGCCTTTGTTGGTGTATCATATTTTTAATCCTGCCACTTATACTCGGCGTCCGTGGCGTAGTTGGTTAAAGTGCGTGGCCGCTATGTCAACGAGCCTGGTGACCCAGGTTCGACCCCCAACAGCGACAGAAATTTAAAAAATAAAAAAAATAAATAACTGGCCATTTCAGCCCTTGAAAGGACTTTGACCTAGCTTCTTATGATCAATTGTGTTGTGCGTGTTATTAAGTTTGTACACAATTGACCGAGAAATGGACCTACAGGCTTAACGCCGACTCCGAACGGCGATGAACGGAATGTTCTTATTCTCAAGAAGCTTTACATGGCATTTGTATTACTCTCTGAGGTTTGCCATTGTCTGCAGAGAGGTGGCGGCCGTACAGAAAAATTATTTTATTCAAATAATTTTCTGTCACTGCTGGGGTTCGAACCTGGGTCTCCAAAGTTCTTTGGCATAGCGGCCACGCACTTTAACCAACTACGCCACGGTCGCCAGAAATTTATTTGAATTAAAATGATTTTTCTGTACGGCCGCCACCTCTCTGCAGACAATGGCAAACCTCAGAGAGTAATCAAAATGCCATGTAAAGCTTCTTGAGAATAAGAACATTTCGTTCATCGCCGTTCGGAGTCGGCGTTAAGCCTGTAGGTCCATTTCTTGGTCAATTGTGTACAAACTTAATAACACGCACAACACAATTGACCATAAGAAGCTAGGTCAAAGTCCTTTCAAGGGCTGAAATGACCAGTAAAAAAAAAAAAAAACTTTTACTCGGCGAGTAATAATTCTATGTAACAAATTTTCAGTTGCGTTGATTTAGCAGCCCCCATCGCGTCCGGATGACGTTTTGAATTTTTATTTTATTTTTGTAATGAAGTCAACGAATCAACCTTTACGGTCGTACCATTATTTTAGTCTTAGCTCTTATACCCAGCGAGTAACAATTCAATGCAACGCCGATTAATTTTGAAAAAATGCATTTTTCAACTTTTTTGGCAACCTGTGCGGTAAAACGTAACTTCGTCACGTTAAAATACGATCAAGGTGCATCAAAGACTGTGTGTAACATCAACGTAGGTGATGAAGCATGGATTTATGCATATGAACACGAAGCAGAACAGCAATCGATTGTATGGGTCTTCCAAAACGAGCTAAATCCAATAAAAGTTGTTCGCGGTGGAAGCACATCGAGGCAAATGGTTGCCTGTTTCTTCGGCATGACCGTTCATGTGGCGACAGTGACGGTAGAGCAGCATAGGACGGTCAATTCTGAATAGTATACGACCATTTTGTTTGACACAAGTCATAGGAGAAATTCGGAAATAAGCGAAAAAGTGGCGAATTATTTTGCATCAAGACAATGCGAGCTACCACACATCTGCTCAAATGAAGACCCTCTTTGATCTGTCATCCATCGTACAATCCTGATTTGGCACTCAATGACTTTTTTTCATTCCCGCAAATAAGAAAAAATTACGTGGTCAACGATTTTCGACAACCGAAAAATCGTATTTTGCATACAAAACGTTTCGTTTGGAGTTATCTCAAGCGAAGTGCAAAAAGTGCTTCCAAAATTGGTACAAATCCATCCAAAAGTATATTGATCGTCATGAAGAATATTTTGAAAAAACAAAAAAAAACCAATTTTGATCATAAATATTTGTTATTTCCATTATTAGGCCAGAAATATAAATAGCAACCCTCGTATGAGTTGTGTGCTCAATTTTGTGACTGACAGTCTGTTAACGAGCATAAAACTCATTTTCTGTTTGCTTGTTACCAAAGAGTAGTGATCATGATAGACACATTTGCTTGATTTGCGGCTGTTTAGAGTCAAGAAATTGTTTCCTGTTAACGTGCGTGTCACAACAATTGTAATGGGGTTAACTCATCATTAAAACAACAACAGACATATACAACAAAATGCAACGAGAACATAATTTAGCAAAATTGCAAAATGTTTTCTTTTTTTTTTAAGACGATAGAGTCTTGACTCATGTTTGTTGTTTCTCAAACTAGCTTTTAATTTATGACTATTAGGGTTTGATGCTAATAGATGGCTTAAGTTTTAAACGTTCTATTGTGAAAACATTCCACAATGTTTTTTATTTTAAATTATTTGAAAATAAATCTTCATTTAATGCATTCTATCCTAAATAGATTCTACGAGTATTAGATAGAGAAAAAAAAAATCAATAATTAATATGCAAAAATGTTAATCGCGTAAATAAATTCCGAACGTTCATTTCAAATAAATAAAAAACCTATAAAATAGATAAATTACGACAATTTATAGGAACGTTGCAAACTAGAAAACTAACAATAATATTTGCTTAATAAGCAATTTAGTAAAAACCTGAACTCTAACACCAGCTACTGTTGCACAACTACAGAAATGAGTAAAAACCCAGGTTAAATAAGTTTAAGGACCCGACTTTACTTGAAATAATAATTTATCTATTATTCTAGCTATTAATCATTTACCTAGAAAGCAATCGAGTTGAAGTTAAATAACTACAGTCGACACAGATAAAATGTTAATCAAGTAATCAATGTTTTAAGGTAATTAATTCAAATAAGTAATCAACAGCGATTAGCTCGAGTGGCACGTAACTGCAGTTGCAACAACTAACAAAAAAAAAATTGTTTTCAATACAAGTTCTTTTTATAAATTGATTTGAATACTAGAAAGAACAACAATTTATAAAAAAAAAATAATAATGTCTGTCATTAGCCCTTATCACATAAACCAAAAATACAATCAGCTGATCCACCAGCATCTATTCAATCAACTCAATTCCATCGAGCTGAATATTAATTAAAATTTCGCTTTCGAAATCAATGTCAATGCAAAGTGTTTTCTTTGTAGGCAATTTAATTGAAAACTCATTTGCAATCAGCCATCAAGTCAGCCAGCCAGCTAGTCAGCCACCATGTATTTCTCTGGCAATTAGCGCGTTGCCACCTTTTGTAAATAATCACATTTTCTAAACGAAACGGAAAAAAAAGTAATTTTTAATCATTTCAGTGCTAATTATTTTCAAATGATACTCAAGCAACAAACACACAGACACCATGCCATCAAGTCATAAGATTCGATGTGTGTGTGTGTGTCTGTGTGCGTGTGTGGATAAATTGCTTACAATGTATATAGCGTGATGAAAAAATTAAGCAATAATTGGATTTTTTCTTTAATTGAATTTTTTTTTTTCTTTAAGGATACAAATGTCTAAATAGAATTCTTTTAAATTGGCCATTAAGTTGAGATGACTTTTAGCTACGTTTTTGTTTAACACTTAATGCACTCAAAATAGAAATCGTAGTATTTGCAACTTAAGAAGAAGGTTTAACCCTTTTGGGAGCACATTTTAAGGAAGAATATGAAATGGAAAAATTAGTGACACTTTAGGTTTTCGGCTTCGCTGATTCCGTTTTCGAAGTCAAACATGAGTTTTGACAGCTGTCAACTGTCAAATCAGTTGTCATGTTACGCAATATGCCATGAAAATTGCGAAACACGCGTTCATTGGCTGTTCCAGGAAGATTAAAGACCAATAATAGGTCTGTTCCCGTACAAACTTGAAGAAAAGTTCAAGCAAAGTTCAAGCTGTGAGAGTAATTTTATTATCTGTCGAAATGAGAGAATTTACACGAAAGTACGGAAACGACTTCTAGCGAGTTTCAAGCACAAAAACAGCTGATTGCCTATAAACGTAAGGAGCGCCAAATTTATTTACACCAATTTGGCATTTTCTTGTTCTTCTTGATGCTTGTTCTTATCGTGCTCCAAGAAATTGTTCAAGCAAAGTTCAAGCTAGTTTCGAGGCTCGAGAGAGTGGCATTTTGCTTGTTCTTCTTCACTCTTGAGCTCGAAAAATGTGTAAGAAACGCCTTCAAGCAACTCCAAGTAACTTGAAGTGCGTACGGAAATAGACCTAATGTTGTGGGAAGAACTTTTCGACGGTTGACAGCTCGTCGTTCGTAAATTATTGTGTTCTAATTATATCACAAAATTGAAAAAATTGAGATAAGACTGATATATAGGCAAATTTTTCGAGATCTATAGATCTGTGTCATCAGTTTGCTTTTATCTTTTATAGTTTTCGAAATACGAGACATCGACTTTGTGCTATACAACCCTGTTGTGACAAGCTTCGTAACCTATTGTGTTCTATATGCAAAAAATCGTGCATATAGAAAAAAAACGAAGCAAAAATACTAAGTAAAAAAAAATTTTTTTATTTTGTTCTATATGCAAGTCTAAATAAAGTTATTAAAGTAATTTTTGGAGGTCTTTGTATTTTGCTTTTTTTTTGTTTTTTTTCTGGTTTTTTTTTTAACTTCACATTGCACTTGGCAAATGAAATGAAACAAAAAAGAAAAAATCCCGATTTAGATTGCAGTTGGTAAATAAAATTAAACAAAAAAGAAAAGAAACACCATCATAAATAACATAAGGTTAGAAGTTAAATTTTACAACAACGTTTAAAAAAAGCTAAATACTAAGAATAAGAATGCATAAACAATAGATAAGAAGATATCATCGGAGAAAGTAAATGATGTGAAAAGTTTATACAACTTTTTATCACTTGATGCAGTGGCATACTACAATAGGGGTATTCACGGGTTGATGTTTGCAAGAATGCGAAAATGCAACCTATTTTTCGCACTAACGTGTGAACATCAATATTGTAACTTTACGATAGCGGAAAGAAATATATTGCCACCTTATTTCAAAATAACAAAAACTTATTTAAATCAACGTGCAAACTTAGCCTTTTTAAAGTTTTACCCAGATGGCAACAATGCTTGAAAACACCCATAACATGAATCAGCTGTTTCGCATCACTGTTTGTGCGCTTTCGCAATAGGTTTGAGCAGTGCGTAAAAGAGCTTACACATCGGCGAATCTGTTCGTCACACGGCGGCCATGTTCACACAAGTTCGCTAGTTAAGAAGCGATGTTCGACAGTTTGTCGCACTGCTGGCCGTGTTTACAAAAATTTTTGATTTTCTCTGTCGAACAAGGGATGCTGCCGAAAATGATGACAAAAAAACAACAAAAATCAATGGCTTGTGTGACGAACAGGTTCGTTCAATTTGTACGCTAGCTTTTTCACACACGTTCGTGCCGCCATGTTGTTCGACGAACAGATTCGCCGATGTGTAAGCCCTTTAATTCAAGAAGAGTTGCAAAATTGCTTCTAATGTGTTTGTTGTTGGAATGAAGCAAAAATTCTCAATCTTGCATTTTCGCATCGTCGCAACTGTGTTTCGCATTAACCCGTGAATACCCCTAATCATTTGTTTAATACAATTTAAAATATACGTACAACTTTTTGTCTTCGTTTTTCTATATGCGTTTTCTATATGCTATAAACCAAGAAGAGTTTCGTAAATAAGTGCATATAGAACAAATTATTTTTTTTTAAACGCATCTTACTCTAAAAAACGTTTCCAAAGATGAACATTTTTTTGACAGAAAAAACACAAACTCTTGAACTTTACTTGGTAAGAAAATCGCGGCAGATTTTTCGGTTCAGTTTTTTACTAAACTTTGAACGACGAGCTGTCAAAACAGTAAAACAGTAAAAAAAAACTGTTAAAATGACCAGAATGTAGTGAAAATACAAGTTAGGCGTCGTTTCACTGGTTTCCAAGGTCGCTTAACAAGATTTCGAAATCGGAGAGGAGTTTTGACAGCTTTCAACTGTCAAATCAGCTGTCAAGTCACGTATTATAGAATTAAAATCAGGCACCAGGCGTTCATTGACTAATTTAGGAATATAAATGCCTACAAAATGAAGTGGAAAAAATATGTTTTTTTTTAGCTTTGAACCAAGGATTTCAGGTGAATACCTAATCAGTTAAGTCTGCCTTGGTTCGAAATGGGGTGATAGATTAGTAGCAAGGAAAGGACAATCAAGTAAAACACGTGTAGGATGTTCTAAGTGAGCACAAGAAATATGAGATTTTGAATCAGATGCAAGTGCTGTGTTATGCCTTTACCTCAGTCAATTCAAGTTATGAGGCAATATCATCTGCAAACTTCTCTACCATCAACTATAACTTCATGTCGTAAATATTGATGAATTTTTAATTTCAATTGATAAGAAATGAGGATAGAAAATTGCAAATGCGAAAGGTTTAAAGCGAAGGGTCCTCTTGGGTGGCAGTCTAGCACGCTACCAACTCGACTAACGAGGCCGCCTAGATTGCTAGACAGGATTTCGATAGGAACTAGAAACTATTCCTACAAAACAACGGAAACTGGTCTGATCTGACAACTCCAATACATATATCTATGGGATCAGAATTCATCGACGGTCTGAGAGATGATGTACTGCAAGTATTTTTCGCGATAATGTCAGAAGCTAACAAAAACGGACAATTCACAATATTGTGTAAAAACTTGAATTTCAAATTATAAAAAATTCAGTACGGTGTTATATCACTATGATATTTCCCATATTTGACATTTTTTTTTTTGTTTGAGCTAACCGTTTTTGCCTGTATTTTAACCAGAGAAGATTTATGAGCAAGGGGATACGCGGAGCTCTTTCGGAATTCACAGCTAACACAATATAATTACACTTTCCAAAACAGGTTGACTGAGCCCAGCTAACTATGCAACATTTGACACATCCCAAAAAACCTAGTATAATTTATAAGATGTCTTTGGCAGTTTACAGCCTCCTAAGTTTTTCGTCAAAACATCTAAGTTCTACATGTTTAATTTATCGATATTGATTTGGATAAATTAACTAAGTATTTTGTAATCTATACATTGTGGCTATGGCCAGGGATAGCCTGATCTGTTATGCTAAGATCAATATATTCACAAAAGGCGTATCCTTTGCTTAGGCCCGTTGCTGCGTCTTTTACTAAATTAAATGCGCGTAATTGTCCAAAGGATACCAACAGTTCTTTAACCTGGTCATCGTTGAGATAATTCGGTAAGCCACCCATAAATATCTTATTTGGAGAGTCCGGAACAACACTGGAAATAATGCCGGTTGGAGCCATTGATGATTTGTGTGTTGGAGAATCTGTCATACCGGGCATCGGCTGATAATCATGCGGGCGACGTATTTTAAGAGTCTGTGCTTTAAAATTTATGCCATCGAACGCCATCGCTTGTGAAGTCTCGTCTATGGAACGGAATTCCAGAAATGCAAAATTTTTATCCAAAAAAAAAATTGATTTGGAAAGCAAGGATGGGATTTCCTTCGGCCTGTGCCAGCCCTGTAAGGTGCATTTGTTGATTGAAGAAGTCCATCATTTCTTCTTCTGTAACTCCGAACGGAATATTTCCTACATAGAGGCGACGTGCTTGGCGTGTAATTGTTGAACCAACGACTGGTACGGCAGCCTGTGGTATTTCGGGCACAGTATTAGCTGGTATTTGACCCGAAGCCTGCATGGCCTTGTACTGCAGCGGAGTGATGTGCTCAAAGCCTAGAGGCGGCACATCCCAGTACAGTGAGGGTTTGCGTCTAGCTGAGCTGCGATTCTTGCGACGATCTCGGGAACGGGAGCGACCGTGATGACCGTGATCGGGATCGCATCCTATGCCTTTTTCGGTCTACATCATACCCCATACTGGCCAAAGAATTTTTTCATTTTTACAAGAGGGATTCCATGTATTATGATGTCAGAAGCAACAGCATCATTCTCATATCTTTCCACCTGCTTCTTTAATACATCAATTTTTTCTTGTGAAGCGTATTTTCCACCGAAGGGATATATCTGTTTTGGTATCCACAATATTAAACGAAATGCAATGTGTAAAAACTAAATAGAATTGAAGTGCTTTCAAAGCAATGTATAAAACAATATATTACTTTGGTGGATAAGCATCAGTTTTTAATTTCCATACAAATTCTTTCCACCCAAGCCAGCTTAGATGATTTTGGGCAAAGACAGTAAGTTGTTTGGACACAGGCACTTAGTATCTGACGTTTCCATTGGATACTCGGCATTGTTGAACATAACCTTCTACCCTTTTGTCATTTGAGTGCGATTTGTATTGTTTAAATTAACTTGAAAAATTCATCTCGGGCAAAAAATGGAACTAATAAGCCATGGGTCTTCCAAAATGAGTTAAATACAACAAAAGTTGTTCGCGGAAGAAGCACATCTAAGCAAATGGTTGCCTGATTCTTTGGCATTACCGGTGGGCCATGTGGCGATAGTGGTGTAATAGCTACGTAGAACGGACCATTTTGAATGGTATACTACCATTTGCTTGCAACCAGTCATAGAAGAAATTCGGAGAAAGTCGAAGAAGAGACAAATTGTTCTGCATCATGACAATACGAGCAAAAATTACGTGGTAAACGATTTTTGACACCCAAATAAGCAGTTGTTGCTTTCACAATGTTTCGTTTGGACTTACCTCAATCGGAGTGGACAAAGTGCTTCCAAAATGGGATGTAAAAGTTTATTGATTTTCATAGAGAATATTTTGAAAAACAATTAAACCAATTTCGGTCGTAAATATTTGTTTCTCTTTTTATCAGAAAGCCAGAAATATAAATAGCAACCCTCGTAGAAGTGAAAGTAGGTTCCAAGCTGCAATTTTGGCTCGGATTATAAGTAAACGTAAAGAAAACTTTAGTTAAGCTATTGAATATTTTGGTTTAGATATTGAATATATGCCACCTCAGGTCCATTTAATTTACTTAGAAATTTTACATTAAAATTATATTTAATTAAATTACTATATACTTTCCAGTATATCGCAACCGTGGCGTCCGTGGCGTAGTTGGTTAAAGTGTGTGGCCTTTATTTCAACGAACCTGAAGACTCGGGTTCGAACCCCAGCAGCGACAGAAAATTATTTGAATTAAAATAATTTTTCTGCACAGCCGCCACCTCTCTGCAGATAATGGCAAACCTCAGAGAGTAATCAAAATGCCATGTAAAGCTTCTTTGAGAACAAGAACATTGCGTTCATCGCAGTTCGGAGTTGGCGTTAAACCTGTAGGTCCGGTTCTCGGTTAATTGTGTACAAACTTAATAACACGCACAACACAATTGATCATAAGAAGCTAGGTCAACAACTAACACTACCTTGTTGAATATACCTTGATCTGTACAAAGTGAAGAGAAAGAAAGCGCGGCACTTGACTCTTCTTCTATTTTTAGTTTGCCGCTCACATTGTGCTCTCTTCTGAGCGAGCGAATTAGTGGCGAATTCATTAGGAAAGTAAAAGTAATGCCAATTATTTATGGAAAAAAACATATGCTTTCTCTTACACATTATGACAAAACATATTCATCACATTAGTTTTGATTCGAATTTTGTTTCAATGCAATTAAAATTTTAAATTTGATTTGAATAAAATGCTTAGTAAAGTCGAATTCTTCTGGAAAATACTTACCAAATCAGAAGGCTATGTAACCTTAAGATAAACAATAGTTCACCAATTTCTTTTTCCAATAAACAGTGGGCCAAATACAAGTATTTTTTTTTTTTAAAAATTCAATGGCTGTATTTCATGTATTATGGCTTTATTAGCAAGAGCAAACATTCCCATTAATTATGGAACACAATATCGTTCATGTCGCTGCCTCGGCTGGCTTCGCAGTTGCGCATTCTGTCACTCCAATTTTAAAAGACCTTGCTAATGGTTTCGGGCTGGCATTACATTAGTCCTTCACGGTTCCTCACAAAAAAAAAAGTCAAAAGTGGTCAAATTGCAGCTTCAAAGCGATCAACTGACATCACCATGGCGGCTGATAACATGATTTGGGAATTTGTTACGCAAAAGATCGATTGTGGCATGGGCTGTGTGGCATGGCGCGCTATACTGCGTTAACCAGAGGTCGTCCAAATTCATGTCTCCAATTTCAGTAAAAAAAGTTAGTTAACATGGCTCTGTAATGCCCACCGTTGACCGAAACGTTGTTCCCAGCCTCATTTTCGAAGAAAAATAGCCCAATGATATTCTACCACTCCACAATCCTCACCAAACTGTCACTCTCTGCGCATGCATCGGCTTTTTGACAATAACGTGCCTGTTTTCCGAACGCCAGATGTGGCAATTTTGTTTGTTAACGTAGCCGCACAGATGAAAATGGGCCTCATGATTTTTCGGCCAAAATCGTTGTCAAATTCGAGCTAATCTATGGCCCAATTTGTGAAGCGATAATGAAGCGGATGGTCGTGCGTCTTCAATTTCTAAATCTATTGATATCCTTGTAAGCGAATAATCCGAGATCTTTGTCCAGAATTCTCCTCAGGCTAATGCGTAAAATGTTGAGCTTTTGAGATCGATGGCGAGTTGATGTTCGTGAATTGAGTCTCACACTCTCAGCTACAGCAGCCACTTTCCTGTCTGTGCGCACCGCAAGACGATGGGGACCATGAGTGCTGTCTACTTACATACCAGTCTCACGAACATTTTGCATAAACTTGCGTGCAGCAGGCGCGGTGGGTCGTTCATTTCGGCCAAAACTTATTTTCAAATAACGCACTGTTTGGGCTACACAGCACTTCGGAAATAAGTTTCCAATATTCCCAACGTTATTCAAGCGTAAAGCGATTCATTTCTTTCCGCGGAGGTATGATACTGATTTTATGTCAAGATTTCGAGCGGCAAACAGCTGTCAGTGTCAAAATAACCTATGATTTAAAAAGAAAGCACTAAATGGCCCACCCTTTACAGTAAATGCATGAAAGTGGCAAATATTTAGCCAGTTTTGCTGGCCACTGTACATATGAAAAAAAGGTAGACAAAAAATTCTTAAAAAAAAGAACACTCATTGATTTTGCTTGATATTTCATATAAGTAAAAAACAAAAAAATTGCAACAAAAATTTTTCAAATGGACTTAGACACTAAAAAGAAATTAAGTACCGACTTTACAAATTTATTTAAAAAACAAATTTGTCAGGTTGCATGTCATTTATCAAGCTGTTAAAAACTTAATGCGTGACGGCAGCCGACTGACAGACACTATCTCAACATTGTTCATTGTTATAAGAAAACAGAAAAAAAAAAAAAAAATACAGGTTATTAGCGACAGCTCAAACACAGTCATGCAATCGAATTTTCTCTCAGCCTTATTGTATTTGAAACAATGACCTCAAAACAAAGGAAACTATAACAACAACAACAACATTTAATAATACACCTAACCTAGAAACATACCATTCGAAATTAAAACCGAATCTTTTCCAAGTGAAAGTAAAAACAAAAAAAAAAAAAAAAAGAATTAATGACATTTTCAATAGCTGTGAAATAGGTGAAATTTTGCAAGGAAAACAATACTTTATGAAGCGCAAAATTTTTCAACCCAAATCAATTGTCACACACATAAAGTAAAAAAAAAAATAACTTTTGTCTGTCTAGCCCAGTTGGCTTAAATAATTCGAGAGATTTTAATGATGCAAGTATGCAGCGGAAAATATTTTTATCTTCTTTTCTTTTTTTATGATGTCGTCAGGTGCGCCTCAGTGCAACTCAGGCGCTATAACTTCTACACTTTGTGGCCGACCACATAGACAGCTTATGCCGTCAGCATCAGCTGTTGCTGTGCAAAGCTTACGTTATGACTGCAGCGTGAATTTTTTCACATCACTTGGCTAGAATTGCCCGCATCTTCTTGCAGTTATCTTCTCCACTACTTAGACGCAAAACTGATTGGCAATAAATGTTTACCTGTTGTTGACAGCCAGAACGTTGAATTCACATTTTAATGAGATGCTAATGATTCCCACATGTTCTGGCATGCAAAACGGAAAATTAGAAGCGAAAAGTCATAGAAGAAAAAAACTAATAAAACTTAAGGCGAAGCCGGCAAAAATAAAAAAAACCAATAAATATGAACATTAATAATAAAATAAATTTAAAAAAAAATAAAAATAAATAAATAAATAAGCCATTCAAATAACGACGTGTCACTCGCTGGCTCGTCTTAAACGCATTCCCCACATTTTCCGAGCTATTATCTATGACATGTCTTACGGCAGTAATAGTTAATTAATTCATTTAGCTGATAATTTATGAGCTATTTATTGTTGTTTTCGTTTTTGTTGTTGTTGATTTTTTTTTGTTTTTGACTATCTTATTTTGTCTACGCTAAATATTTGCTGGGTCTAGACGCACTTTATATGAAACATTTTTATAGAATTTCATTGCACACCAAAAATTTCAATTAAAAGTAAGAGGGGGGAAAAAAATAATGATTAAGTCTAAACAAATGTCGTTGGCAAAACAAATGCTGCTGAGTAAAGCTTCTTCAACAGCAACTTAAATATGGACATCTGCTATTTGCACGTTTTAACTAATCACTCCTCCGTCATGATCATGGCCAAAAATGTAGAAGTTTTTTGCTCTACTCGATTCGCCTTTTGAGCTTTAAACATAATTCGCTAGAAAATTGAAATTCAAGCGTTTCTATCAGATCGATTCTCAGCACGTAATTCGCACTTCTACTTGGGAGGCCATGTGTCAGTTTGGTCTACTGTATTTGCCTACATTTCTTAGTCAAATCCCAGACCATTTTTTGGGCTTTAAAAAAAAGATCAATCTATTACTCATATCGAGAAATTTTTAGTCTTATAAAGGGTTTTCCATTAAAGACTTGACAACTTTTTTTTTAAATAAAACGCAAACCATTTGAGATATTTTAAAAACTTTATTATCGGCCTGAAGTACAATCAAAATATTTATGAATGGAACTCGATTTCGTTCATATGACCATCGCGGGCACGTATGCAGCCGTCGATCGTTTGTACCTAATTTTCGATGACTCGGCCACACATTTCGGCCGAAACGGCCGCTATTTCGCGTTCAGTGTTGGCTCTGAGCTCTTCCAACGTCGTCGGCTTGTTGGCATAAACCAATGACTTGCCGTAGCCCCAAAGAAAATAGTCTAGAGGCGTTAAATTGCACGAACGAGGCGACCAATCGACTGGCCCATTTCTTGAGATAACACGCTCATCAAACTTCCTCTTCAATAAATTGTTTGTAACGTGTGCTGTGTGACTTGTGGCACCGTCCTGTTGGAACCACATGTCGTCCAAGTCCATATCTTCCAATTTGGGCCAAAAATAATCGGTAATTATGGCGCGATAACGATGGCCATTCACAGTATCGTTACGATCGTTATCGTCGACGAAAAAATATGGTCCCATGACGCCGCCGGCATGCAAACCGCATCAAACAGTTATTTTTTGTGGATGAAGTGGTGATTCATGAAGCACATATGGATTTTCACGCAACCAATAATGCATATTTTGCTTATTGACGAACCCATCGAGCCAAAAATGAGCTTCGTCACTAAAAATGATTTTGCGATGAAATTCATCATCTTGGCGCATCTTTTCCAGAGCCCAATCGGAGAACGCACGTCGCTTCAAATGGTCCATCGGCTTCAATTCTTGAGTCAGTTTGATCTTGTATAAACCAAGATACTTACGCAAAATTCGCCATAAATTGGTCTGGGCGATGCCCAATTCTTGACAACGCCGTGGAATTGACTGTTTTGTATCGTTTGCTACGGATGCCTGAACGGCAGCGATATTTTCGACACTTCGACAAACCCGTTGTCTCACTGGCACGGCAACATCACACAACGAATATATAGACTCAAATTTTTGCACTAAACTTGTTATTGTCTGTCTACTAGGGCGGGAATTACGAACGAAAATTGCAGTTAACGCTCTTAAAGTTGCGAACACCGACTCCGAATTTTGGTAGTAAATTTTTATAATTTGCAGACATTGGTCGTTCGTGAACTTTACCATGAAGAAAATGTTGAGTTTACTAAATAAATTGACAGCGACAGTTCGATGATAAGTGAAAGGGTGCGTTCAGAAATTAAATTCAAAGCTGTCAAGTCCCTATTGGAAAACTCTGTATAAAAAGTACTACTGTGGGCAAAAAATACCGGAATCCCCAAAAATAAATCCTTTAGGGATTCCAATTGGGACAAATATTTTTAAGTTGGCACTACACGTTAAAATATTCATTAGTGTTTGAGATACGCGTCCTTTTGAAAATAGCCTACAAGTCCTTCTGCGTTTCGTTTTCCATCTCTTCTATCGATTCAAAATGGTGTCCACGAAGTAGTCTCTTGAGTTAAGTGAATAGCCAGAAGTCACATGGTGCTAAGTCAGGCGAATACGATGGTTGCGGAACGATATGGATCGAGTTTTTGGCGAAATGATCAGGAATTACGAGTGCAGTGTGAGATGGTGCATTATAGTGATGCAAAAACCAAAAATTGACTCTCCACAAACTCGGTCTATGTTGACGCAGAGCATTACTCAAACGACGCATAACACCCAAGTAGTATTCTTTGTTGACAGTTTGGCCGGTTGGAAGAAATTCAAAACACCACACCACGATAATCGAAAAAAACTGTCAACATGACCTTGATTTTTTACTAACTTTGACGTGGTTTTTTCGGTCTTGGCTCTTTTTGTTACGTATTCACCTGATTGATTGGCTGTTTCCGGATCTAAAGCATACACCCAAGTCTCATCTCCAGTTTTGAAGCGTTTCATTTTTTCTTGATGGTCGGGAAGCACTGTTTTACACTCATCAACGCGGTATATTTCTTTCATAAAATTTAGCGTTTTTGGCACAAATCGGGATTTCACTTTTCTAAGGCCCAAATGGTCACTCCAAATGGTTTTCACTGATTCTTCCGATATTCTGTCAAGGTCAGTAAGGTCTCGGACTGTTAATCGATTTTGGAACATCAATTCTATGATTTTGTTGACGTCTAGCTCATCAGTTGATGTTGATGTTTGTTCTGGCCGCGCCTCGTCTTCAAGGCTCTTTCGACTCTCTTTGAACATTTTGTACCACTCATAAAATCATGTTTTCGATAGAGCTTGCTCACCGAAGGCTTTCAGCAATATTTTCAACGTTTCGGCAGCAGAAATTTCATTCGGCACACAAAATTTAATAGAACTGCGTTGTTGCATACTTTCAGGCATTGTAAAAAAACGAAAAATGCACTTTTAGCTATTTACAAAAGGAAGCGTATCTCAAACACTAATGAATATTTTGACGTGTAATTTGGCACAGAAGTCAGTGACAGTAGTTCCAACTTAAAAATAAAAACATTTATCCCTATCGGAGTCCCTAAATCGCAGAAGTAGTGCTCTGCGAGTGCATGCCTCATTGATGTGAAGAGATGATAGTCAAAAAACAAATAAATAACTGGCCATTTCAGCCCTTGAAAGGACTTTGACCTAACTTCTTATGATCAGATGATAGTAAGATGGCTCCAAATCTGGGGAGTACGGCGTGTGCAGATGGATGTCCTATTTTACACTAATTTTGCTGTGTGAGACGGGGCGTTGTCGTGTAGCAAAATCAATTTGTTATGTCTTCTGGAGCATTCCGGTCTTCCCTCGATTGATGCTGGGTTTAATTTAATCATTTCTTGGCGATAGCATTGTGTATTAACGGTTTCACTGAGCTTCAACAGTTCACAATACCGCTCTAGTCCCACCATACACAGAGCATGGTCTTCATGCCCAAGCGATTTGGTCTTGATGTTGAAAGACCGACTTCGCCAGATTAAAGCCTCGATTTTTTCCGCTTCGGATTTTCAAAATAAACCCATTTTTTGTCACCCACCACAACTCGATACAAAAATTATTTTCTTTCGTGAAGTTGAAGCAGCAGTGACTGCGATTTTCTATTTGAAATTAAACATTTGACCCATTTACCGAGTTTATTAGTCTTTCCCATTGCTCGTAAACGTCTGCTGATTGTTCAAACACAAAACGTGAGGAATTGTTCAATGCTTCTACTAATTGCCGTTGAGTTTGAGTTAGGTTATCATCCAATAACTCCTGCAATTGCTCGTCTTCGCATTTTTGTGATCTACTAGAGCGCTCACTGTCTTTCACATTGAAATCACCAGTTTTAAATTGTCGAAACCATGTCTCACATGTTCTTATTGATGGAGAGTGTTCACCATATGTTTCAACCAGATGACTTAGAATAGCCTTTTTGATTAAATAAGAAAAGTAATGCGTGCCGCAAATGTTCTTTTCAGGCACAAAACTCGGCATGATCACTGAACAATAAAACAAAGACGCTAGTTTTTGGCTGACGCAACTTTTGTGTGTTTGTAGTTAAATGTCAGATGAACAAAATGACGTATGTGTCAAATTAATACGCTGCGTTCTTTTCACTTATCTGGTATTATGTGGTAAGTCAGATATTTCTGTCGCATTTAATGCAAGTGTCGGACACTGTCCAAGAATGTGCATCGCAGATTTTTCGGTCTCTATATAAAACCTATATGTGCTATCACTTAGAATTCCTATTTTTGTAAGGTGATATTTCAACGTACACTGACCTGTTAGCAGATGTTTCTCAGATCATTCTTTGTTAGCTTCATACATTCTTTGAATCTCTTTAGGTCATATGTCTCTATTTAAGAGAAGTTTAGAGTGCTTTAACCTTGGTTGATTTCCCCAATAATTTCGTCTTTGTTTTTCTTCCTCCCTTCTTATTGAGAGCGAGAGGACTCCTTTGTCCTTCACAAAATGAGTTCATGTTCTTTTATTTTTTTGGCAGTTCGTCAACAAGTCCGTGTTCCCTTCTATACCTTTGTGTTCCGGGACCCATAGCAACCAGACCCGATTTTTTAGCGCATTCAGCATTAAGTTTGTCAAGACACTCCATCACCAGTTTTGAGGTTACCTGATGATATCAGGTCAGTGCCTAGATATCCGCTTGGATATAAGTACACGCACCTGTCTATCGCGTATATTTCCGTTTGAAATATGCTATTGTTCTTCCCTGGCTCTGTTCTTGCCCATGGGGTCATGGGCTCGAAGTATTTGATCCCAGGCCCAGAGGTAGACTTCTGCTCCGGTCCTTTCTTCAGTTAGAGAGCCGTCACTGACCATGTATTCCAGTACTGGTTTATCTAATAGGTTTCGAATAAACCTTCACATTTCTTTTTATTACTTATATTCAGTTTGGAATCTTTAGTGAAACTGAATTTTGGATGCAAATTGTCCTTCGGCTTGATATGTCAGCATATTGCCTTGATGGAATATCAAATTTCTTTCGAGTTAAACAATCCCTTAGCCCGATATCTTCATTAGTCATCCTTAGAATAGCCCTCTTCGCCGGATATTGAATGTAAATGTGAAGAGGTTCTACACGCAAAGAACAAAAACGTTTATCGCCAGTTTGCCGCAAACGAACTTCGTTTGTCGTGCTTGAAATCGTTATTTGCAAACGTTTCAACAGTTGTCATAACAACAGTTCAGTTGCGAGAAACGCGTCATATAGTTGCAAGAAATTAATGTCGTTTGTCATAAACGCGAGTGATTTTTAAATTGCAGCAATTGAAGACTTCGTTTTTCCCAACTGAAAAGTTGTGACAACTGAATATTCGTTTGCGGCAAATACAGCTCGCAAACGAAGTATAGTTGGTGAATTTTTCAGTTGTGGTAAACGAAAAATTTCTTTGCGTGTAGTAATTTACTAGTAAACGGCATCTTACATTTATGCCGTTGCACCTATTCGTATGGCTCTGGTGATGCGCAAGGTGGCCAATCTTTGCAGCTGTTGAGCGCAGCGATGACAGTATGTTGCTTCGTTTTTAGTCCCCAGAGAACTAAGCCATACGCAATTATGGATTTACGCTCATTGTAGGTATAAAGTATGTATATCCATCACAATGTTTTTGAAGTGCAGGCCGAGCTTTCTCATGCGATGGATCTACAGATCATAAATGTTATAACAGCCTTCTTTGATATTTCATTCAAATCTGTTTTCCAAAGAAGTTTTTGGTCTGGAAGTACTCCCAAAAATTTAACTTCCCTCTGGAATTCTATCTCTATTCCATCTATGTAGCTTTATAGGCTTAAGGTGTTCAAGTTTATATTTCCTTGGAAATGTAGTTTTTGTCAAATTTATGTTCAACCCCATCTTATTGGACCATTTTTTTCATTTTTTTTAACATATAATTCCGCTTTGGTTTTATTGCTCTTGCGCTTATTAGCTTGTCAAAGTTAGTGGACTGCTAGAACCACTGAGACTGCTGATGAGTCGGAGTAGCGTCCGACGAAACCATGGTCTAGTCAGTTTGGTTTGTTCTGCAAAGAAGATTGTAGTTGTAGCAACCTGTTGCATAAAGCTCTTAATATAATTCTTAAAAAATATGTTTTTTAAGAATTATAAAAATTAAGCATTTTTTTTTTTCAAACTTACACATCAAACTTTTTTATCATCCTTACTATAAGAAATTAACAGTGAAATTTACAGTGAAACTGTTAAATCCCATCTAACAGTCGAGTTTTTCAAATTAACAGTCTGAATTGTTGATAAAAAAATTTTTTTACTTAACCCTCTGCAACTGACGTGCTCCAAATTTAACAATATACCTGACGTGGGGTCTAGCAGACCTCGCTTTTAAACTGATTTCCTATGATGCATGGTTGAATAAATAAGGTTGTCTCGTGGCTGATCGTACTCTCTTCACAGTACCCATAATTGTCACAATCAATGAAAAGATACAACAACAACTTCATTGGCTTTGCATGTTAATAATTTCTCCTTTCAGATTTTGTATGAGCTGTCAACTTCGATTTGACATTTATGGGAACTCGCTCTCACCCATGCGACAACCTTATTTATTCAACTATGCTATGATGAAGTTGCTGACTGTAACTTTCTTGACCTTGTTCCATAGTCATAAGTCTAACATAAGAATAAAATTTGAAATAAAATGTTTTTTTGAAAGATAATAACGAATTTTTTATTTTCGAATTTTACGTTTGCACGCACAAAGTTTTGATTTTCAATGTCTGTCAGACTACGACGTCAGCTGCAGAGGGTTAATCAGTCCACTGTTAATTTAACATTTCAGTCTGTTAAATTGAAGAAACTAATCTGTTGAATGGAATTTAACAGTCTTCACTGTTAATCGAGATATTTTTTTTTCCTTTTTTTTTTTCTAAGAGCAGGCCCATTTCAGTTTTATCACACAGGGTCTCTTCGTATTTCTCCATGCAGATAATTTCTATCACATTAGCATAACCCTGGATTGTTTATCAATTTTTAGCCAATTAATCTAGTCGATCATCTCCTACAATGCTCCACATTAGAGGAGATAATACTCTCCCTTGTGAACATCATCTTATTGTAACTGCTGCTATAGTGCTGGTACTAATTTGTATTGTCCTACTAATGAGCATATTACCCATCTATTTCGTAAGAGTGTTGTTGACCCCTCCTAGGGTAAGAGCTTTACTTATGTCTTCATGAGAAGTATTGTCAAAAGCACTTTCTATGTCGAGAAAAGCACATGCTGCTATTTCTTTCATTTCTGAAATTTCCTGAAGTACATTTTTCAGTTGGTATCATACAGTCTCTGTTAATCTACCTATTCTGTATGCATGCTGACAGAGGTTTAAGGGGAATTTTCATAGGGCACTGGTCCTTTAGTAAGAATGATGGTAAACATATTGATCTGAAAGATTTTGGAGAAATCTTTATTTCATTTGATTTTGAGTCCCAAATGAAGGGCTCTTACGCTGCTTTTATTTCATTTAATTAATTTTAATAACATTATTTTAAAATATAACATAAGGGGTCGATTTTGTGCATTTGTTATATCAAATTTATATCGTGGTTTCGTTCAATTTCGAGTGTTCTCATCATTTTTGAGCGCCGTTAGTAGCATACCTACTCCAATAGCCGCTTACTGTGTAAGGTAGATGTCATCAGTGTTTGCGCAGCTATGGCCGAGAAAATATAAAATAATTATTTTTACAGGCGTTGAAGGCTTGGCAGCGTAATCGCTTTTAATAAATATTTCGTTTCGTTATTTGTCTATTTACCACTGAGAACCTATTTCTTATGAATAAAAAATAAAATTTAAGATCATTTAACAATTTTTGAATTGAAAAAGAAAAAAATAAATTGCTTACTTATTAAACTTGAAAATTTTACACTAAAATGTAAATGTTTACATATTTTTGATCGCTTTTAATATGTAGTTTTTAATAAATTTAAAAAGTATAAACTTGAAGTTATCACAAAAAATTTCTCATAAATTTTCTAATATTTTCCCTTATTTTCTATATTTTTCAGGTATGTACACACAACTTATATGATGCTTTTATGTTGTCTCAATTAAGGTCCACAATCTTCTCTTGTATCATCTTTGTTGTAAGTACAAAAATTATTTTGTATAAATGTCTCAAAAATAAGTTAAAATAAAAAAAAAAATCGTTTCGTCCCTTAATCGTATTTCTTGACGATTGTGAAATAATACCTAATAAAAACAAAAATTAAAAAACAAACTGCAAAAAAAATTTTCAACACGCACAACACGAATTGCTACATTAATCATGTGGCGTAGCTGGTAAATGTACAGTTAAAGACGCAATTTGGTAATTATAGCTGTAAAAACTGCAACCACCGCCATATTGATCACGTTAACAACAACAAAAACAAGGAAAAACAAAAAGTAAAATGAGAGATAAACCGCATTGAAATATACGGCGAAAAAAGTTGATGAATGAATGTCTTAGCAGCAGACAGACAGTCAAGTAGAAAGAAAGACAGTCAGTCCAATGGAAAGAAAAACAAATGGATGCACAAAGTTACAACTCACTAGCTTGCGGACAGAATGATTGAATGCTGTCCGCCTGGCATAGTGACTCAACTTGTCTGCACCGAATAAGCTCCCGGTCATGCCGGTTACAGCACAAAACTCCCAAACGACCAACTAGCAAGCTGCTGGCAGGTGAAATTCCAGCTCAAAAAAAACAATTGTGCCAAATTAAGATGGACAAAACAAAATCAAGCCAAGCTCACTCACTCAGCCAGCCAGTCACTCAATCATTTTTCCCAAAGAAATGAATTGTTAAAAGCTGCAGCAGTTTTATGCACTCGCTATTAGTCAACAGGCAACAACAGCAACAAAAACAACAATAACAACAACAAAAACAACAACAACAAAGATAACAACAACAAAGACAACAAAATAAATAACAACAACAGCAAAATTACAACTAACACAACAACCGCCACTCATAATTCGCCGCTGCAATCAGTTTGATTTAAGCCAAGCTTTACTTTAATTTTTCTAACACTTCAACTTTATTTTTCACATTAATTTTCTTTCGTTTTGAGGCACCAACTTTTGGAGTATTTAGTAATCATTTTCTGTATGAGCGCGTATATCAACAATAACAAAAACTTGCTATAAATTCGAAACTAATGATGTTGTTATGCACAATTTTATGATCGTCTAGTTTCACAAAAACAAAAAAAAAAAAAACAAAAAAAAGAAGTGAGAAATTTGCAAACAACTGATAACCGTAGGCAAAACACTGAGAGGGTTATTTGTTATATTTATGTTTGGTTTGTTTTTTCCGCAACTGCATGTCTATCTTTCTCAAGCTATTTTTGTTTTCTTCAGAAAGCTCATCATAATGAGGAAATCTTTTTTGCACTTTATATAAATCATACTCTAATGAGGTATAGAAAGTATTTAAGACATACTTGCCATTAAGTTATTGCAAATACTCTTTTAAATTTTCTTAAAAATCAATAATTTTGAAAAAACATGGCATATGACATGACATATGACAAGACATTTGACATGAAATATGACATGAGATATGATATGACATGACGTATGACAGGATATATGACAGGATATATGACATAACATACGACATGACATATGACATGACATATGAAATGATATGACATTACATATGACATAACATATGACAAGACATATGACATGACACATGACATGATACTTGACATAACATATGACAAGACATATGATATGACACATGAAATGACATTTGATATGACATGGTATGACATGACATATGACATGACATACGACATTGCGCATGAAATGTCATATGACATGACGTATGACATGAAATATCACATGTGACATATAACATATGACACATGACATAATTATGACATGATATATAACATGAAATACCACATATCGCACTCCGTCTTCAAAACAGACACAACTCAAAATTTCAAAATTTGAGAAGCAAAAAACCAGTTTGTTTTTCAAAGCAATTCATGCAAAACAAGGAGACAAAACGATTTTTTTTTACGAGTAATTAAAGAGTAAATAGATGAGTGCAAAATTTTGGTACTTTATCGCTACGAATAGTTTAACATTTAAAAGTAAAAATCTGCAAATTTAGAGTTGTGGCTTTTGAAGATAGAGTGCGATGTGATGTATCACATACGACGTAACATATGACATATGAAAGTTGGTGAGCTTTCGTACAGCGACATCATCTCCAGAATGAAGCAAGAGAAGTCGCTAAAGACATTCGGGGAGAACATCTCAATAGTCAGGCGCACAGAATAAGGAGAAGTGCTGATCCAGCTGAAACGCTTAACCACTCAAACGACACAATAGTTGAAAAAGGAATTCGACGCGATGTTTAAAGGCCACTCGGAGACAAAAACATTATTAGAAGAGACGCTGACCGCGATAAAGGACCTCGATGAGGTCACAACAATAGAGAATGTACGCAAGGTAATCTAAAAAGAGCTTGGTGATAATAACGTTGTCAACGTTAAGTTACTGCAATGCAATCAACCACCGCGCTGGAAGCTGGAGATGCCCAGCCTTACAGGAAGCCAAGCAACGCAAACATTAATGAGATTTCTGCAGTTGAATTTCAACAACTGTCGTTTAGCACATGACCTCCTAACGTAAACCACCAGAGAGCAGGGCATCGACCTGGCTATTCTAAGCGAACCCTACGCCGCTAAAACCACAGATAAATGGGTCTCTGACCTAACCGGGAAAGCCGCCATATTGTCTTGCGGGTATGCATCTTCGTATTTTCGCCAGCATGCATGCTCAAATGGCTGCATTCGTGTCGAAGTTGATGGCATACAAGTTGTGAGTTGTTACTTAGCATCAAGTTTGTCCATCCAGGAATTCACGGGAACTCTAGACGCGGTAACCGAAGATGTGAGAGATGTGATGACATGACATGACATTACATATGACGACTTGACATATGACATGACTTTACATATGACATATGACATATGACATATGACATATAACATATGACATATGACATATGACGTATGACATATGACATATGACGTGACATATGACATGACATTACATTACAAATGACATGACATGACATATGACATATTACATACGACATATGACATATAACATATAACATATAACATATAACATATGACATATGACGTATGACGTGACATATGACATGACATATGACATGACATATGACATTACATATGACATGACATATGACATGACATATGACATGACATATGACATGACATATGACATGACAGATGACATGACATATGACATGACATATGACATGACATATGACATGACATATGACATGACATATGACATGACATATGACAAGAAATATTTCTTATTCATATCAATGGTTGAAAACTCTACCGACATGGTTATAATGTAGCTCACCTTTATCATCAGCCGATTCGTCGCCGTTTTTTATAACAAAGTATTATCTAATGTATGTTTTAAGATAAAAAAATTATAAGGATATCTTATCTGTGCCTACATGGAGAGTCATGTTGTTAAATTCATTAAAAAGTATCTCAGTTTCAATAATGATACTAAAAAGAACATCATTTTTGTATCAGATTGCTTGTTAAAGACTATGGAAATTACTGATAAAAGAAACAGCTTTAGTTTTTTTTTAATATTATGATCTAGATAGGTCATCAAGTGTGGGCTTCTCCTAATTGCTTCTGCTAATCATTAATGTTGTTTTAAATCCAAATATAAATAACCGAATGAAACTTAAAACTGTTTTGTAGGTTTTTTTTAAAGTTAAAAAATAAATTTATTTTTGAGAAATTTTGTCTTGAATGTTGCGATCATCCATTTATGCCAAATTTTGGTCATATGCTTAATAGGACATTTTATGTGGAGTGTTTTTTGTATGAAATGTCCCTGGTTCAATTGCTTGATTATAGAAATTTTATTTACCAATGATGTATTCTTTTTTGAAAATACTATGTTTTTGAAAAAAAAAAAACAATTGCAACAATAACTCTTATGTGAAGATTCACAGCCAGACTGTACAGTAGACCGTATCACATTGTTATTTTTGTAATTCATGTTGTAGAAGTTAATATCTGGTAAGTTCTAGGGCGGGGTACTTGACCCTAATGACCTTTAGAGCAAAAAAAAATTTGATCTGCTCGAGACAAAAATGTCGATATATAATTCTTTGAGATCGGTCTGTAAATATCGAAGATATGACGAAAAATTCAAAAGAAGAAACCCTACGTCCGGCAAAAAAATTAGAAAGCTTATAGCTCTATTGGGATAATCGATATACTTACTTCGGAAGAGTTTAATGATTTTTAGCGAGCTTTCATTCTATGACCTTAGAATAGTACATTAAGATGGTAGAAACCAGGATCTTCTGGGTAAGTACTAGAACGGGATGGTTGACCCCAATGACCTTTGAAGCAAAAAAGTTGGTATCTTCGATATAAAAGCATTGATATTACTTTCTTCAAGATCGGAATGTAAATGCGAAAGATATGAAGAAAAAACTTCAATGCGCGACCAGGGGGGTTATTATTTATAAAAAAAAATAAAGAAAAGCTTAAATGCACGACCCCTACATTCAATAAAAATACGTTTTTTCAAAATTTTCTTTCAAATATGCTTCAGATTAGATAGTGTGCGGCGTACTTTTTTGGGGATAGGGTATACTGTACAATTTTGTGTGATTTCTGAAAGTCCACTCAGTTGAATTACTGCTTATCACAAAATTAAGCAGAATTATAAACACTTACTACAAAGGTTTTGTGTGTTTTCTATGTATGAAAAGTATATTTAATCATTTATTACACTGTTCAACACAAAAAAAAAATAACAAGGATCCGACAACGGATTTTGGTAGAGGGAGCCAAGAAAAATTATACGTGTATCGGCGTTTTGAAAGTTTACGTATGAGTTTTATTTCAGGCGGTATTAACTCGTCGTCCACAATCTTATAGTGAATCGGCACAGAAAATCCTGTGACCCTTACATTTTGGGTATAGGATGTATTCAGCAATTGTATGTAAAATAATACGTAGGACATTTTTGTGAAACATTATAACCCTCTAACTTTTCATTGTATGGGACTCTTTTGACCCTTTTGTGATAAGGCCAAAGAAAACCCATAAAACAAGAATATAACGGGTTTAAAAATGTTCCACAAAAATGTTTGTCATATAAAATTTTACTTTGAATATAAAATATCAACTTTTTTCGAAATAGCGAATCTGAAATAGTAGATGGATACACCCTTGAAGAGATGTTTTTTTTTCTCTTTGTTCTTTCAAGAACGTAATAGAAAATTTATGATATTCATGCGCAAGTATTACTTTCTCTTGAAGCAGGGCAACAGTTATTGTTCTTGCTATAATTATGAGCTAACTTTTGAAACTTTTAACAGTTTCAACTGTGCTAATTTTTTCCTTAAAACTTAACACCACACAGAGCAAACTTTTGTAATTGCATAGTTGTTGTTTTTTAATTAACAAATTTATGTGTGTTGTTTTGTTTTTTTTTTATTTTATTTTTGTATTTTTAATAGCTCATCCATCCTGTTTTACTGACCACATTTTTTCATATTAATAGAGTTGACACTTCAAACTTTTGCGCAATAATAGTTGATTGATGTGTTAGAAAGTGATAAATTTAATTTAAATAGCGAAAAACGCCATAAAAAACTGACGAGCTCAAAATAAAATAATAAACAAAAAAAAAAATAAAACAAAACTGGTTTGAAGTTAAAACAAATCGCTTTAAAAATTAATTAATTTTAAACAAATCTTTGCCGAACAAATACTTAAGCTAAAGACAAGCAAGAAAGCGTAAAGAATTAAGCATTCTGAGGTCAAGCTTCAGTTTAATACAAATAAAACTTGACTGAAGCCAAGATGCAAATTACATTTGAGGTTAAATTTTAATCGACGAAAGGTAGGTACTGAAAAAATAGTTATCTGACATTGAAATCTGTTGCCAGAAGCAAAAACAGCTTAAGTTGACTTTAGAACAAAATTTACTTAACGATATAAATAGAGATATAGAGACCAGAGTTGATAGACAGAGATCAAAGATATGATCGAAGATGATAGAGTCATCAATCAAAAATTCCACAGAGATCAAAGATATGATCGAAGATGGTAGAGTCATTGATCAAAAATTTGCACTGATTGCAAAAAAATTTATTTTAAGATTTATGGCTTCATTTTGTATTTCTATCTGATCAATAGTTTCGTTCAAAACAGTGTTCGTTCGTGTTTTTGAAATTTGTAATTCGAACAGAATCAAACAACGAAAACAGCTGATCAGCTAGTGAACGATGCCGTAGTACAGTTACATATTTCCAATATGTTTTTCTAACGATCACTGAAACACCGAATTCAAACGTCAAAATCAAACGAATGCTTTCCTGTTATCGTTATGATGTATTCGTTGAGAAAAATTTATTTTAAAATGGATCTTTTAACAAAAAAATGCTTATTTATGATAAAACTTATTTATTTATTAACATATAAGTGCAATTTAAGTATTAAAAATTAATTAATTTAAAATTATATACAATTTAGCTATTAATTAAATTTCAATATTTGAAAAACAAGCAATATTTTTCAGCGCTTGTGAGGCAGCTGGATACCAATTCAAACTTTTTATTAATTTTTCTTCCAATTTAAATCTGGGCAGATCTAAACAGAAAAAAATTGCAGAAAAGAATAGCAACATCCAAGCAAAAGGCGGTGATTTTTTCGATTAACTACAAGTAATAAATAGAAAGCAGGCCATTGATATCATTCTTCTTATGTGGAAGGCAACGCAATTGTAGCCAATAGAACAACCTGTAACACAGCTTACACCACAACCTACAATTCTACCTACAACACAGGCAAGAACCAAAGCAAGCATTGCCAACAAGCACGAAAAGTGCAAAAAATGAATGAAATCTGAAAATAAAATACAGAAAACTTCCCTAATGTTTGATATGGCAGTGCCACGTTTGAAAACTGCTTGTGTATAACAGTTTGAGTGTAAGAAGCAAACATAAGCTTGTCGAATGAGTTAACGATAAGCTGTGTTCGAAATACATACATATTTCAGTTTCAATGCAACATCGTTCGTATAGTCGTCGTTCGTTAGGCTCTTCGTTATAAATACATCATGAAGCAGTTAATATTTTAGAATCAGCAATCTTTTTGAAGTCTTGGTTTTGAACAAAAATAAGTGAAGTCTTCTTTTGAAGTCCTTTGTCATTCACTACAATTGAACTCACTGTTTTTTGTTGCATTGATTGCATTCAATTACTCATTCATTTGAAGTCAGTTGAAATCGTGATTGAAATCAATGAAATTGTGAAATCACTTGAATTTAATTGAATTCTGTTGATTTCTTCCAATAATTTTTTTAAATAATTTTATATGATGAACCAAGTTTTGTTCAACTC
Source organism: Pherbina coryleti (assembly GCA_943735915.1). NCBI lineage: Eukaryota > Metazoa > Arthropoda > Insecta > Diptera > Sciomyzidae > Pherbina > Pherbina coryleti. Next base: position 150,105,423 of record OX030948.1, on the reverse strand, counting down.
AGCAACATCGGGTATTGAAAGTAAAAACAAAAGCAAGATTTTCGACTTTTTAGGTATTATTCGAGAATTCAAAAACACTTTTCTGTGTTCTCTTCTTGCATGCATATTGTTTTTTTGTTTATGCTCTGCAGTTTTTTATTAGCTTTCGTATTTATTAACTGTAGAAATAAAGTTAAAACGTTTATCAAAAACTTGAATTTTAAGTTTAATTTTGAAAGAGTTCAAATCAATCGATTGCAAGGAATTAAAATTGATTTCATCGAATATTTAAGTGATCGGAGTCTTTAATTGACTTCAAAGGCTTCAATAAATATTTAAGTGATTGCAATCTTTGATTTGTTTGAAAGACTTCAAGAACTTCAACAATTATATAAGTGGTTGCAATCTTTTATTTACCTCACAGACTTCAAGGACTTAAATTAAAAATTGTCATGATATTAATCATTCATTTACTTCAAAGACTTCCAATTGCCTCCACGGACTTCAACAATTTTTCAGGTGTACACAATGGGTAATTGACTTCAAATTGAACTCAAGGATTTCAACGAATATTTAAGTGATCGCAATCTTTAAATGACTTCAAAGGCTTGAAACTGACTTCGAGGTCTTCAAAAAAGTATTTAATTGATCCTTCTCTGTAATTGACTTAAAGACTTCAAATTGATTTTGCGAACATCAACGAATGTTTAATTGATCCCATTCTTTAATTGACTTCAAGGACTTCAAGGACTTAAATAAAAATTTTTGCGGTATTAATCATTCATTTACTTCAAAGACTTCCAATTTACTTCACGGACTTCAACAAATTTTTAAGTGCACACAATGGATAATTGACTTCAAGGATTTCAACGAATATTTAAGTGATCGCAATCTTTAAATGACTTCAAAGACTTGAAATTGACTTCAATGTCTTCAAAAAAATATTTAATTAATCGCTCTCTGTAATTGACTTAAAGACTTCAAATTGAATTTACGGACTTCAACAAATATTTCATTGATCGCAATCTCTAATTGACTTCAAAGACTAAATTAACTCCAAGGACTTCAACAAATATTTAAGTGTTAGCAATCTTTAATTGACTTCAAAGGCTTCAATTAAAAATTTAAACTATTGCAATCTTTAACTGACTTCAAATTAACCAAAAGAACTTTAACAAATATTCAATTGATCCCATTTTTTAATTGACTTCAAACGACTTCAAGGACTTCAGCAAATACTTAAGTGATCATAATCTTTAAATGACTTTAAAGATTTCAAATGGACCTCAAGATCTTCAAAAAATATTTAATTGATCGCATTCTGTAATTGACTTAGAGACTTCAAATTGATTTTACAGACTTCAACAAATCAATTAAATGATTGCAATCTCTAATTGATTTCAAAGACTAAATTATTTCCAAGGACTTCAACAAATATTTAAGTGATAGCAATCTTTAATTGACTTGAAAGGCTTCAATAAAAATTTAAACGATTGCAATATTTAACTGACTTCAAATTAACGAAATGAACTTTAACTTTCTTCTTAATCTTTAATTGAGTTCCAATTTCGTTTAAAGGACTCCAAAAAATATTTAAGTTATCGCAATTTTAAAATTGACTTCAAATTGATTTCAAGAATTTTAACAAATATTTAACAGAGATCGCAATCTTTTACTGATTTCAAAGACTTCAAATTTATTTCTATGACTTTAACAAATATTAAAGAAATCGGAATCTTTAATTGACTTTACCTACTTCAAGTACTGAAACAAAAATTTAAGTGATAGTAATTATAAGTTGACTTCAAAGACTGTAAATTGATTTCACGGACTTCAGTAAATATTCAATTGTACGCAATGCTTAATTGACTTCAAAGACTTCAAATTTCTTTTAATAAATTCAGTAAATATTCAAGTGTAAGCAATGTTTAATTGACTTCAAGGACTTGAATAAATAGTGAAGTGATCACAGTGTTTAATTGATTTCAAATAAACTTCAAGGTTTTCTAAATATATTCGATTGACCGCAATCTGTAATTGATTTCAAAGACTAAATTAACTCTTAGGATTTCAACAAAAACTCAAGTAAAAGCAATCTTTATAATAGCAATCTTAATAAACTTCCAAGGCTACAATAAAAATTTAAATGATTGCAATCTTTAACTGACTTCAAATTTACAACAAAAACTTTAACAAATATTAAATTGATCGAATTCTTTAATTGATTTCAATGACTTTAGTAAATATTTAAGTGAACTCAATACTTTAATGACTTCAAAGACTTCAATTGACTTCAAAGTCTTTAAAACATATTTATTTGATCGCAATCTGTAATTGATTTCAAAGACTTCAAATTTATGTAACAGACTTCAACAAATATTTAATTGAGCGAAATATTTGTTTGACTTCAAGAACTTTAGCAAACATTTAATTGTTTGTTTGTTGATAGCAATGTTTAATTGACTTCAAATTTATTTTAAAGACTTCAAAAAATATTAAAGTGATCGCAATCTTTTATTAACTGCAAAGGTTTAAAATTGACTTAAAATTGAATTCAATAACAATTACAATTCAATAACTTTAACAATTATTTAATTGATCGCAATCCTTAAATGACTTCAAAGACCTAAAATTGACTTCAAGGTCATCTAAAAATATTTAATTTATCGCAATCTGTAATTGACTTCAAAGTCTTTAAATTGATTTTAAGTATTTCAACAAATATTTAAGTGATAGCAGTCTTTAATTGACTGCAAATATTTCAAATTAACTTCAAGGACTTCAACAAATATTTATGTGAACGCAACCTTAAATTGACTTCAAAGACTTCAGGGACTTTAAGGAGTGCAACAAATATTGCGGTGATCACACCCTTTAATTAACTTCAAAGACTTCAAGGAGTTAAACAAATATATAAGTTCTCACAATACTTTGAAATGATTTTAAGATTGCAATCAATTTGGTTTTGAAATCATGACTACGATTTCGATTTTCACTGCCATCAAAAATGACTTCAATTATTTGATTGCAGCCAATAATTTCAAACCCGATTTAAGTTTTTCTTTTTTTAATGATTTAAACCAAAAATGTTTTTATGAATGAATGCATTCATAACTTGAAGCCCGTAGCAATGAAGTCACTAACCTGAAGTCACTAAGTCGCTTATAAACAAATGGTTCGAAATTTTTACAACTGTGTTTAAAGTATATATTCAAAAAGCTTTAGATCAGGCTTAAGCTGTTATTGCTTATCAAAACAGAAATACTGGCAGGTATGCATCGACTTCCATGTGGTTGGAATTTTAAAGCAATTTATAACCAGCTCTAACCGCATAGTTACGGTTTTTAGTTTTATACATTCTTAAATCTTAACGATGTTTTTAATATTCCGAAAATTTATAATAACTGTTGGGTTGGGATGCTGCATCTATGGGCTACAATGGAAAACCAATTAACTTAAATTAAAGAAAAATCTTAACAATTTATTTTTAAAATTATGGTTTTTACTCAAGGTGTTTCTGCCCAGCGGTAACCACAGAGTCATAGAGTAACACTATTGCTTTCGGAGTTTTATCAAACTGCGTGCGGCGTTGCCCAAGCAACGCTGCTGATATTATGGTTAGGTACCAATTTAATAATTGCCAATATTTTTCACAATAGCAGTTTATTTTATATAAATAAATTCTTCGTTGCTCATGTTATTGTTATTATGGCGAATGTATAGATGGATGGATGATTGTTGTTGTAAGCAGTACATATATCTGTCTATTGTTAAACATAAACTCAATATTTATCGGTTCTATGATTTGATGTGCAAATTATAGGCCTTGTTGTTGTATTATTTTTCTTTTTTTTAAGTGTTGTGAAGCAACACGCAATTCGCAATTCAGTTGAACTACTTTGGCAATAAAATACTCAATAACAGTAGCCAATAGCAACAAAAAAAAAAAAGAAGAACGACAACAATATTTTTAAACAAATATTTTTGATTTAGAAATTTGCAAAGCCAACAAATCGATAATGTCTTAGATATAAATAAACAATTAAATCATTGTTTGAATGTAAAAGCTACACTTGACAGTTGAGTCATACTAGTTTTGTTTTTTTTTTTACTTTGAGCCAAGGATTTCAGGTGTTATATCTATGGAGTCAAGTCTGCAGTCAATCTGTGTGATTCGAAATGGGATGATATATTAGTAGGGAAGACAGAGGCGATCAAGTGAATTATAGGATGTTCTAAACTGGGCGGAAAGCCTTACTCGGCGTCTCGACAGGCAATAATTCCTTGATTTCCATCTGTCAAATTTCATTGCTGACAATGAAAAAATTTCATTGGTGGACATTTCATGTTAAGCAATAATCATTCCGAAAATGTCGTCAAAAAACACAGTTCGCTGCGCTCGAGTGCTTGACTCGCTTAGAAATGCCATGCATGATTTTTTTAAATCTAATCTCTTATTATTTGGACTTCTGTAGTTTCATAAACACTCAAAATGTCTGTATAAATTTATTATATTATAAATAACAGCTGTGCACCACTCCATTTTATTGATGTTTTCACTCCCACGCTTGCAGAATTATGAAAATTTCCCCTCACACTGCAGAAGTGACAGTTCTAATGTCAAATCTATTGCGGCAATACATGGAAAGCAATATTTCTAGCCATGAATTGCCAACCATGGCAATTGAGTGGTCTCGATTGGCAATAATTGCCAATTGACAGATGGAAAGCAACAAATTATTGCCTATAGATATGGTATAATAATACAAGGTAGCATTGACAGTTGCTTGGGAAACCATCTTCTGTCAAAAAATATACTCAAAAAGAGAGCGCTCACAAGCCACCATTGAAAACACAAACAATGTTAAAAACGTTGAAGTGAAAAAAAAAACAAAAACCTCAGCAGCTGCAGATACATTTTCACAAAGAGCTGTTTTGACAGGAGATGTTTTCTTGTAGAAGAGAAAATAAGCAGTTGTCAATGCTGCCTTGTATTATTATACCATGGCCTGTGGAGACGCCCTGTTATATAAAATAAAAGTGAAAATTTTTTGTTGCCGCTAAACTCCAAAACGACTGGTCCGATTTTTATTAAATAAATTTTAAAATATCACATGTGTGCTACAAAAGGATATAGGAGTATTTTCTTTGCGAAATTTTAATAATAAGTATATTTAATTAAAGTGAATAGTTTTTTAAAAAATCATCCACAATGCCATACGTTGCTTGATCGTTAGCTTTTCATGCGTTTGTGCTACGAGAGCTTCAATAAACTGCAAGTTGCTCTCTACTCTATTCTCTCCTTGTTCTGAGCAAGCACAAGACAACTAAATAAACAAACAAATACATATAAAATGTGTATTATACATATATACTTTGTTGCGCTTAAGAGCCGCCGCACATTACAGACTTTTAGTCGGCCGATAGTTTGATGCTTGATTGGCCGCAACTGACAAGCCAACTATTTAGTTGGTTGTAGGTGCGCACACTGTGCCCAGATAGTTTGCCATTTGCGGAGTTGCATTTGTAAAACATTCTCATAGGGAGTTTTAAAATTATTGGGCTGTTTTAAGTTTCATAAAATTTTTCGATACTGACGTATTTTTTGTTGATTTTGGTGCTGGTATGAATATTAAACTTTTTTTTTTTATTAGATTATTATGAAATAAGCAGCATTCAACATTTTGCTGGCACTTACGGTATCCTTTATAACAATAATAAAAACTTGTTTAACCCTATTTGCAATCTGCAAAAGGCAACACTTATCCCCATTCATACTGCAAAAAGCAGAACTTTTCAACGAAAAATAAAATTACAACAAAAACAAACAAAATGTCCACCAGTTGGCAAACTATTTGATCGGCTAGTGTGCGGACTTCCATAGCACGCCATACCCACTTGGCAGTCTGCAGATAGTTGCCAGACTTTAAAATCAAGTGGAAATCTGACCTCCCATTTGATTTTTGGAATTTACTCCTTTAGAATCGATTTCATATATAGCCCATGGCATAAAATTTTATTACGAGTGAAATTAATTTACAACCCAGTATGCACAAAAACGGATACGGATCCGTTTCGAACCTGTTATGAGTCCGTCAGCGCGGAATTCGCTCGTTTATGTTTCGAAGGACCCGATTCGAACCGGTAACAAATCCGCTTATAAAATAAAAAAAAACCATTTTAATAAAACAAAACCCGTTTCGGACAAAATATACGAAGTATGTCCGTCTCGAATTCGAAACACATCCGTATGGCACACTGGGAATGATCTTTCGACGCAAGGAAACAACAACAATGCTATGCACATTTTGGTGAGAGAACTAAGAGCGTAGATTTATACAAAGTGTGAGAGCGAGAGAATAGTTCGAATAGTTTTAAGAAAAGCAAGTGTTCCATATTGTGCATATTAAGATGATGATTGCTTAAAAAGGGATTATTTTTATTTGACGAAGCTACAAAAATCGACATTATTTGTCTACCAATCAGGTCAGGGCCTTCAGGTTAATTTATAAAATAGTTTTTCAAAAGAATTTTTATTTTTTTTTACCTTAAAAAAATAAAAGTCTAAAAAATACGTTTTTGTTAAAAATTTTAAAAGTAAAAAGATAACTAAAACATTCTGGCTTTAAGTAAAAAATGTACACTCAAACCCAGCCTCTGCATTATATGCCAAATATTAACGAGAAGTTATAAAATGCCCTTTTTTTTAAATCACTGAGCAAGCAAGATTGGTTTTGGTCGGTACTAAGAGCAATGAAGATGTTCGCAATGCAGACCAGCGTTACCACTTAAAACATTTTATTTTACCTAATTTTTACTGGAATTGTTACTGCCCCAAAAATTCAGTTTTCACTTTATAAATTTACAAAAAAAAAAAAATATAAAAGTTTGCTTACAAAATGTAAAATCCAAAAATCCAAGAATTTGTTTTTACTTCAATTATTTCATTATAACTTATATTATTTTTAGAAATATATCAGCTTTAGTCATTATGAAAATAATAGATACATCTGAAATACTTTTTGGCATTTGTGATATATAACAGGGTAGTTTTGAAGTGAATTCATTTTGTCAGAGTTGGTAAAATTGTAGCAAGTGAGCATATAATTTGATGCTTACAATTATTTTTGTTTGAGTTAATTCTTAATTTTTTGGTTTTTCAAGCCTTTAATTCTGAAATTTTTCAAGCCTTCCTTTACTTCATAATTATAATTGCAATAAACCAACCAAACTACCAAGTAATATTAATACAATACTAATATCACCTTTGGTCGAGATTCGACCATTTAAAAATTGATTTTTTTTTTTGTATTTTTATTGAAAACATTTTTTTTCTTTCTTCACTCATATGCAAACGTAACCGAACTCATACCGCGCCAAACGCACCACCAGCAGGAAATCACAAAACAGTAACTCAATTCTGATTTTCCATGTTCTGTGATTTTTACTTTCAAAGCTATTCGATATCAAAAATGTGGCTTATATATGCGGAGCCACACCTCTCTGTCCAATGCCCGTCACTAGTCATTTCCCTTATTCTACTTTCTAGTAGAAATGCTTCCAAAGATATTTGATATAACAACTTTGAGTTGTATGAGTGTTTCAACGCCTCTTTGTCAAGGAAGGAAGTTCTTACCAAGTTTCATTGATTTGTGACTTATAGTTCAAAAGTTATACCGAAAATTTGGGCTAATGAAGAGTGACTCGCCTCTATTTCAACGCCCATCAAATGTAACCAGTGGAATGGAACGTCTGATTTGAGGTCGAATTGCCCACCATAGATATTCGGTGAACTCCTGTTCCCTACTCTTATTGATTTAAAAAAAAATTATCAAAATTGGTTGAGAAACACGGGAGAAAATGTTTCTTAACTGTTCTGCGTACACCTATTTATATATAGATATATAATAATAATATGTATAATATATAAAGTAGATAAGGAAATGGCTTAAAACATAGATTTGTTTACATACCTTTGGAGTGGTTTGAAATATTTGAAAAATTTTTTCACAGAAATAATTTTTTTAAGCTGTAGAACTTTATAAAAAATACAAAAACAACACTTTGAAAAATATAATTTTCATCAAAAAAATCATAGGGGGTGGTAGCTCATGATTTTCGATGATAGAAACAATTAATTAAATTATGTGTCAAAATGAAGCAATTTTTGCAAATAAATGATATGGTATATGAAAGAGTGTGAGAGAAGAAAATAGAAAAAAAATAAAATTACAAAAAAAGAATGTCTGGTCTAATTTTTGAGCAAAATTTGAATATTTTAGAGTTTTTTTGAAAACAACATAAGAAATTGAATTGGTGAGATAATGGTAAATCTTTTCTTATTTCTCCAAAGTCATTGAATTAAACTTTCAGACAAAGAAAATTTATGAAACATCGATTGAAAAATGGGTGAGATATTTACATGCAAAATCAAAATTTGAAATATCAATTGTTTTTTCTCATTCTGAGGCAATGACATTGCTTTAAGAAATGCATTGCATGGAAAAAATCTACAGGTTTCGAAATATCGCAATACTTTTGATGTCTTAATAACGGGACATTTTTTTAACATACTATTCGTGGAACATATAAGCAAAAAAGTTTTCGTATACCGTTATTTTTCTCAACCAACGAATTTTCATACAAAAAATGTTGTACTGAAAACATCTATAGTTTTCGAGATATCACAATAATTTTGATGTCAAAATAACGGAAATTTTTCAAAATTTACTATTTGTAAGCAATTTCACCATCACAATATATATTGACACTTGTTAAATGAAAAAGTGCTTACTGTAGGGTCACCGTAAACGATGTTGAAAAATATCAAAGTATTTTTTGCACATCTTATGAATGTCTAAATTTCTCTATTATATCATGTTTTTCCATCTCTTATAGTTTAGATTTTATTTAATAAATGTTTTTTTTCCGCTCATATTTGAGGTCAAAGGTCACCAATCTTATATTCAATCATATTGTGCAGCCAGACCTTTCATCTGATACCACATTCTTCATTCTACCTCTTCCCAGTTCTAAGATCCCGAACTAAAATTAATATAAACTTTCAACATTAATATTTCGGGTCAAAGGTCATCAATTTAAAATCTAACATAATTCGGCACATCTATGGTGCAGTACCTTTCGAATGATATACGTTTCATTGTCCTTATTCTAAAATAGATATTGAAAAAGTGTACGACAACATTCGATGTTTGCGTATTAATATATAAGAATATTGAATAAAAAAAATATATCAAGTTTGTATTCTGAAAAAAATAGTGGCAAGGCTTGTATGAGAGTCTGCTTTGTGAAAATGATAATGCGCTCAGTGGTACTCTCTTATTCGCTCAATTTTTCTCTCTTATTCGCTCAATTTTTCTCTCTTTCATCCGAGTCATGGCAACCAAGCACACTTAGCACGCAGTCAGCACTCTATGTCGCATATTGTGCGCCAGTGGCGCACAGTTGGCGCACATTGTGCGCCTGTGCGTAATGTGCGCCATTTGCCAACTCTAAATAAGAAGAAAAAATGGCTGACTTTTTACTTTTATTGAAGTGATATTTTGTGATTCAGTTTTTTTTTAAATTGATAAAGATAAACTATTGATAAAGAGAAAACGTCTGTGGCGAAGCGGCGGACCACTGTGGCCTGTTAGTTTTAAATAAAAACTGCATTTAAAAAGTTCTATATCCAAAGTTTTTCAGATTTTATTCAGTTATTTTCTTCCCCTGTAAAGTAACAAAAAATTGAGTTACGCCTTTTCTGTAATAGGCCATCGATATAATCTTTTGATTTAAGACTTAAAAAAAAATCGTTATCTTCCATCCCTGATTTCAGTTGATTAGAATTGAGGAAATAAATGCAAAAAGTTTAAGCACAGGACCATGGTCTGGCCGGGATGCAAACAAAAAGGTTAAGCACAGGACCATGGCCTGGCTGGGATGCAAGCTCGGGACCCCTGGGGTCAGTCAAGCGTGCTACCTTCTCTACTTCAACGTTTCCTATGAATAGACTTTTTTGTATGAATTTTGTAATTTAATTACTTTAAAGAAGCAATGGAAAAGAGAGCTAAACCTTAAAAATCCCCAATGAAGCAGACCATGAACAATTATGGCACATTTTGTGAAATAAACTTTCTAGCTACTTTTATGGGCATAACGCTTCATATTGCACGCTCCAAACTAACATAGACCAAAACTCATTTAAGCCACATTAATAGCTTCAACATAAATTAACTTAATTATGTTTAGTAAGGACTTAAGGACGCTAGCGACCTTTTGTTGACTTCTAAGGGATTAAGGCAAGGTATTTTATCGTCCTAAAATAATTCAGTTCAAAGTTATTCATGAGGAAACAACTGCTGGCATCGATTATATTTAGGGGCATTTTGGTATTGCGCCATGTCGTTGTATACAATGCGCAATGGTAGACCATAAATCACGCTCGAGCAACTTCTAAACATTGGCTAATTACTGCAATAGCGGTGCTCTTAAGAAACTAGCCAAAATTATATTAAAATAAATTAGAATAAAAAATAAAAAATGAATAAACGAAAAAACCTTTTTTATAAATACCCTAAAAAATCACTTAATATATTAAGAAATACTAAATGTTGTGTGGAAATAAAAAAAAAATAAATAAATAAATAATGTGCCACAATATTGCGTGCCTCTAATGTTAGCAACTACGACGTAAAACCTTGACCAACTCTACGCTCCGTAGTTAGTGAAATCATAAAATTTTACTTCATGTTTTTTGCGTGTTTATTGTGAAGTTTTGGTTGTTTTGGTTGTTGTATTTGATTTGTTTTTTTTTTTATTTTGATTTGCTTGCATTTGAATTCCTTTCATTTAAACAAAACAAACCTCAAACCAAGGAAAAAACACGAACTCAAGCTCATCGAAGCCGCTGGGAATTCAAGCAGAAAACCTGCAGAATTAAGACACCAACTTGTTCTAAGGTTTGTTGTTATTGTTGTTGTTGTTATGTTTAGCTTTATTATTATTATTTTTATTATTATTGTTATTATAAATATTGTTGTTGTTGTTGTTGCCGCTGATGATGTGTCTATTGTTGCTATTTTTACTGCTGGCCTGTCTTGTCTTCTGATGCTTGAACGTTGATTAATTATCAAATATTAATTAAAAATTAATTATTAAATACTTCAAGTCGCAACTTTTGCTTTTATAAATCATTTTTACTTTTGGTTTTTTTTTTTTCAATAACAACAACTTTTAATACCAAGAATAATAGAAGAAGTTTCAAGGTTAGCAAAAACAATCAACCAAGTACATCAAGCGGAACATTAGGTGAAGTTAGTTGAAGCTAAAAATCCATTAAATCGTGAGTGCTTCAAAAAACTATCAATGCATTATTTATGTCAAACTGATGAAGGAGAAGAAAAAGATAATTTTAAATATTTAAGCTCAGCTTAATTAGCTAAAAAAAAAAAAACGAAAATACGTCTGAAATCTTTATAATTTTGCATTTATGATGTCAGTGGTATTTATATGTGGGAACTTTATTCAAATCATAGAAATAACCAGAATTTAATTCAACACCAGAGATATGGGTTGGTCTTGTGCTATTGATTAATTTTAAATTTCTAACAAAGCAATAAAACGCCATTAACACTTAACTATTGGTTTTTATTTTCGTTGTCAGTTGAATAGACCATCAAAATACAAAAAATTTCATCAAAATACAATAATTCTTCTTTTAAGAGAGATATCCTTCAGTAATTTTGCTCTTTTTCTTCTTTGAAAACTTGGAAACTTAAAAAGTTAGAACCTCAAAGAACAATACAAGGACAATACAAAGACAATACAAAGACAATACAAGATAATACAAAAAACTCTTTGGTTTTTCCGCTTTTCGACATTATTTGCATCAGCCCTGAAGTTTTTATCACTAGTGCTGAACTAGTGATTTCACTAGCGCCTAGGTCAACAGTACTAGTTCCATTTCAATCTACTTTCCTTGCATTCAAGTGGCGAATTTTATGTAAACATGTCATAGGAAAGGGTGAATTGCTACATTTTAGATTTTCAATCCCTTGTCACTTCACTAGTGCTATAGGACCACCTATTTCACTAGTCAGAAAGTTCAAAAAACAAAAATATATCTAGTCGACAAATCAATCTTGAGGTCGTTACTTACTTAATTACTTATCTGGCGCTTACAACCGAAGGTCGGTTTTGGCCTCGTATAAGAAATTGCGCCAGCCATTTCTATTTTGCGCTTGCTGGCGCCAGTTGGAAACACCAAGTGTAGTCAGGTTATCCAACACCTGATCCTTCCAACGAAGATGTGGGCGTCCTCTTCTGCGTTGACCACCACCGGGCACCGAATCGAATATTTTTTTCGCTGGAGCGTCGTTTTCCATTCGCTCAACATGACCTAGCCAGCGGAGCCGCTCGATTTTAATACGCTTAACTATGTCTATGTCAGCGTACAGCTCATACAGCTCGTGGTTCCATCGAATTCGGTACTCGCCATTGACGCAGATTGGACCGAAGATCTTACGAAGGATCTTTCTCTCGAAGGCTCCCAAAGTCTTTTCATCAGAACTGCTCAACGTCCAGGTTTGTGCTGCATATAATAGGACGGGCATGATTAGTGACTTATAGAGCGTGAGTTTTGTTCGTCGAGAGAGGGCTCTGCTTCTCAATTGCCTACTCAGCCCAAAGTAACACCTGTTGGCAAGAGTTATCCTTCGCTTTATCTCAATACTGACATCGTTGAAAGAGTTTACGCTGGATCCCAGGTAGACGAAGTCCTTAACAACCTCGAAGGAGATGTTGTCAACAGTGACGTGGTTTCCAAGACGCTGGGACTGTTTATTTGTTGACACTAGGTATTTCGTCTTATCTGCGTTCACTGCAAGACCCATTCGACTCGACTCTTTCGCTAACCTGGAGAATGCTGCACTGACTTCGCGCGTATTATGGCCAATGATATCGATATCATCAGCATACGCCAGCAGCATAATACTTTTGTAGAATATCGTGCCACTGCGTCTCAAATCAGCAGCTCGGATGATCTTCTCCATCATTAGGTTGAAAAAGTCGCACGATAAGGAATCACCTTGTCTGAAACCTCGTTTGGTATCGAATGGAGGAGTGAGGTCCTTCCCGATTTTAACTGTGCTGCTGGTGTTGCTCAGTGTCATTCTGCAAAGGCGGATGAGCTTTGCAGGAATACCAAATTCAGACATGGTGGAATATAGATGATTCCTTATTGGACTGTCGAAGGCGGCTTTGTAATCGACAAAAAGATGGTGTGTGTCGATTTGTTTTTCTAGGGTCTTCTCCAAGATTTGTCGTAGCGTAAATATCTGGTCTATGGTGGATTTGCCAGGTCTGAAGCCACACTGATAAGGTCCAATCGGCTGGTTTACGATGGGCTTCAGTCTTTCACATAGTACGCTCGACAGAACCTTATATGCGATATTCAAAAGGCTTATCCCACGGTAGTTGGCGCAAATTGTGGGATCACCTTTCTTGTGGATTGGGCAGAGCACACTGAGGTTCCAATCGTTTGGAATGCATTCTTCCGACCATATTCTGCATAGAAGCTCATGAATGCATTTAAATAGAGCTTCGCCTCCATTCTTGAAGAGCTCAGCAGGTAAGCCATCGGCTCCTGCGGCTTTGTTGTTTTTAAGCCGAGCTATAGCTTTCAAGACTTCACTATGGTCGGGCAGAGGAACTTCAACGCTGTCGTCCAAAATTGGGGATTCCGGAATATCATCTCTATTGGCGGGATTGTTGTCGTCGTCGCCATTCAGAAGCCTAGAGAAGTGTTCCCTCCACATCATCAGTGTACTCTGGATATCTGTCACTAGATTCCCATTTTCATCCTTGCAGGAAGAGGACCCGGTCTTGAAACCATCGGCCAGACGTCTTATTTTTTCGAAAAATTTTCGGACCTCATTCCTGTCACCATGCATCTCAATTTTCTCGCACTCACGCATTTCCGCTTCCCTTTTCTTTCGCCTGAAAATGCGTCTCTCTTCCCTCCTCTTCTCTTTGTATCGCTCCTTAGCAGCACGCGTTACAACCGACTGCAGGGTGACTTTGTAGGCGGAATCTTTTTCTGCAGTGGCGTCGCGACACTCTTGGTCGTGCCACTGGTTTCGGCGAGGGCGGTGATAGCCTATCACCTCTTCGGCAGCCGTACGCATAGAGTTGGAAATATGATTCCACTGCGCGCATATATCGTCGATCGGAGGAGTGCTTTCTTGAAGCAGGAGGTGAGAGTCGAGTAGCGAAGTCTTCGGCTGTTTGCTTTGATTGCAGCTTTTCGACGTCTAGCTTTCTCTGTGCTGGATTGCGCGCATTCTTGGTTGCGCACAGGCGTGTACGGATCTTGGCTGTGACAAGATAATGATCCGAGTCTATATTGGCACCACGGATCGTGCGTACATCTAAAACACTGGAAGAGTGCCTTCCGTCAATCCGTCAATCAAAACGTGATCAATACGTGATCAATTTGGTTGCGCTTGAGGTCGTTAATCTTTAAAATAACACGTTTTTATTATGAAGTCAGTGGTATTGTTATGTGGGAACTTTATTCAAATCATAGAAATAACCAGAATTAAATTCAACACCAGAGAAATAGGTTGGACTCGGGGAATTAATTGATTTTAAATTTCTTACAAAGCACTAAAACGCCATTAACACTTAACTTTTGGTTTTAATTTTCGTTGTCAGTTGAATAAAAAATCAAAATACAATAAATTTTATCAAAATACAATAATACTTCATTTAAAAGTGATATTCTTCAATTATTTGCTCATTGCCTACTTCAAGAACTTGGAAACTTTAAAAGTTAGAACCTCAAAGAACAATACAAGGACAATACATAGACAATACAAAGACAATACAAGGACAATACAAAAAACTCTTTGGTTTTTCTGCTTTTCGACATTATTTGCATCAGCCCTGAAGTTTTTACCAGTAGTTCTGAACTAGTGATTGCACTAGTCCCTAGGTCAACAGTACTAATTGCACTGCAATCTACTTTCCTTCCATTCAAATGGCGAATTTTACGTTTAATTTAACACGTTTTTATTATTAAGCTAATATTTCTTGTGTCTGTCCCATACAAAATTTGGAATCCATTTTTAACCAGTTTTCCGATGATTTAGAGCAAACATGTCCACGTAGTGGCCCGTATGGCCCGCGTGGTCCTTCAAACGAATTTTTTTCTATCTTGATTTTGTCTTTGCGATGAGCCAAAATTAAAGAACACTTGCGAAAAACAACAACACAAACCGCACTCGTTCAGTGTTCAGCACATTTTCCAGCGAACTTTACAAAACAAATGCATGCAAAGCCAAAATAAAAAAAGCACACTCGACGATGTCAATGCTGAAGCTGATTGCCCCGTTACTTGTGTATCGAGTAATTTTTCATGCAAGCATTGTTATTGTAATAGAAATTAAGACTGGCAGTGTACTTGATGACATGTCATCTTATTGCATTGTAATTGTGTTTTTTTTTTTTTGTTTTGTTTGATTTTTTTGTCAAAAGCAGCGGTGAGCACATTTTGAGTTTGTTTTGTTTTTTTTAAGCATTGGCCCGCGCTTTAAATTTCTTGGGCCCCACTGATCTAGAGATTAAAAACTAAAACTGTTTAATTTTCTTCACTGACCTTTTCTTTGTTTGTAAAAAATACGAAATTATTTGATTCCTATGAAAACTTTTACTAAATAAACTGAATAAAACTCATTGAAATTGTTGAGGCTCGAACTCACAACATCACGATTATAAAGAAAGCGCTGTAGGCACTGAGCTACAGAATTCACATGGAAATATTTTCTAAATAGCAATAAATGAGACAAATTTTCAAAAATTCAGCACTAAAGGTGAAAAAAAACTTGTAAAAAAAGTAGTTTTCTTGATTTATTGCTATATGGAAAAGTTTTTATATAAGTTCTGTAGCTCAGTGCGTACAGCGTTTGCTTTATAATCGAGACGTTATGAGTTCGAGACACAAAAATGATGATGATTTTTTTCAGTTTTTTTTTTTATAAATGAGTTTGAAGTCAATTTAAATAAAAAAAAAAAGCTAATGCCTATAGTCTTATGCTGTAGTAGCAAACGATATAGCGGCAAGTGGTTGCTCTAGCATTGAGCCTTAGAATATTCCCTGCAGAAAAATGGAACAAATTTTAAATACTTCTAAACTAGTTCCAAAAAGTATCAGTACTAGTAGCACTGTATTGCCCTATAATATTTATCGTTATGACATTTTTAGAGGTTGATGTTATACGAAAAGACAATTGTTCCTTTAAGCATGCCTTTTGTCTGTAACTGAACTAGTTCCATTGTCATTTGTTTGGAGCAGAACCTTTTTGCCACAATCACACTTGTTTAATATTGAGATTAGGCGGCCTCGATAGTGGAGTAGGTATCGTGCTCGACTGACACCCCAGAGGTCCCGGGTTCGAATCCCGGCCAGGCCATAGTTGTACGCTTTAACATTTCGCATTGCAATTTTCTTGCCTCATTTCTAATCAACTGAAATTGAAAACTCATCAATATTTACGACGCGAAGTCGTAGTTGGCAGTCAAAACTTATAACTTGAATTGAGTGAGGTAAACGCATAACAATTACCTCAGATTTAAAATTCAGGTGTTTCACTTGATCGTCCCTTCCCTCCTACTAATCTACCACCCCATTTCGAACCAAGGCAGATGTTACTGAATAGGTATTGCACCTGAAATCCTTAGTTAAAAGCTAAAAAAAAAATCTTCAAATTTTATAAAAGATTTAATTTCAACTCACTTAGTTGAACGTCTAACTTTCCACATTTTGACGTGACGAAGTTTACAGTTTTACCGTACAGGTTTCCAAGAAAGTTGAAAAATGCATTTTTTCAAAACTCATCGGCTTTGCATTGAATTGTTACTCGCTGAGTATAAAAGTTATGACTAAAAAAGTGGTACGACCGTAACGGTTAATTCTTTGACTTCATTACAAAAACAAAACAAAAATTCAAAACGTCATCGGGACGCGGTGGGAGCTGCTTCAGCAACGCAACTGAAAATTTGTTACATGGAATTATTACTCGCTGAGTGTTAGTGCTAGGATTAAAAATATGATACGCCAATAAAGTACTGCTCTAAGCCCTCACAAAAAAATGAGACAAAAAATTTCTGACGTCATGAGGACACATAGAGAGCCGCTCAAAGATCAACAATGCAACATTCATGCAGCGGCGTTGCATTGAATTTTTAGTCGGTGAGTATACTAGCTACCATAAATGTTTAAAAACGAAAATGAAGGATTTATAATTGACTTTACGACAAAAATAAAAAAAAATTCTGACGTCACCAGGTCGTGAATATAGCAGCTTATGGAACAGAAATGGAATATCGTTGCATGGAATTATTACTCACTCAGGAGACATGCCGCGGTAAAATTTGTTTTACGACAGTATAGATGTGTTATTATGCCTTACAACTAAATTAAAAAAAAATCTTATCGTCATGATTTCAGGGAAGCAACCACATAATGCAGTCAAAGTGCTACAACCATGAAAAAAAGTTGCATGGAATTTTAACTCTGTGATTACTGGCGCAAAGGTAAATTTAATGGAACGCAAATGAAGGTGGGGTCTTCGGGCATACGATACAAATAAAAAACAAAATTGACGTGGTCATGAGGGCCCCCAGGGAACCGCTTAATGAGACGCATATCTTCACTTTGGCTGGATTAAATGCATGGCAAAGCTAAGGCAAAGTTAATGTTCTAAGGAAAAGCGAAAAATCAACACCAAAACCAACAAAAACAACAACAACAACAACACCAACACCAACACCAACACCAACAACAGCAACAACATCAACATCAATATCAACATCAACATCAACATCAACATCAAGACCAAAATTAACATCAACATCAACATTAACATCAATATCAACATCAACATCAACATCAACATCAACATCAACATCAACATCAACATCAACATCAACATCAACATCAACATCAACATCAACATCAACATCAACATCAACAGCAACAGCAACATCAGCATCAACATCAACATCAACATCAACATCAACATCAACATAAACATCAACATCAACATCAACATCAACATCAACATCAACATCAACATCAACATCAACATCAACATCAACATCAACATCAACATCAACATCAACATCATCAACATCAACATCAACATCAACATCAACAACAACATCAACATCAACATCAACATCAACATCAACATCAACATCAAGATCAACATCAACATCAACATCAACATCAACATCAACATCAACATCAATATCAAGATCATGATCAACATCATCATCAACATCAACATCAACATCAACATCAACACCAACATCAACATCACCATCGACATCAACATCAACATCAACATCAACATCAACATCAACATCAACATCAACTTCAACATCAACATCAACATCAACAGCAACATCAACATCAACATCAACATCAACATCAACATCAACATCAATATCAAAATTAACATCAACATCAATATCAAGATCATGATCATGATCAACATCATCATCCTCATCAACATCAACATCAACATCAAAATCAACATCAACATCAACATCAATAACAAGATCATGATCATGATCAACATCAACATCATCATCATCAACATCAACATCAATATCAAGATCATGATCATGATCAACATCAACATCATCATCATCAACATCAACATCAACATTATTATCAACATCAGCATCAACATCAACATCAACATCAACATTAACATCAACATCAACATCCACATCAACATCAACATCAACATCAACATCAACATCAACATCAACATCAACATCAACATCAACATCAACATCAACATCAACATCAACATCATCATCAACACCATCAAGATCATCAACAGTTTTTTTTCGTGGCAACTAACAATGGTCACAAACAAAGAAATAACACAACGAAACCGAAATTGGGCTACGACAAGAATTGGATATGGATTGGGACAAAGATTTAGACAAACCTTAAAGACACCTTTCCAAACTAGGAAAATGATTCGGAATCCTTGATTAAGTCAAGAATTTGGTCATGGATTAAAACAAGAGTTTGGACATGAAATAGGAAAATTATTAGGACAAATAAAAAAAATAGCGGAAGGATGAGGATACGTTTGGGAACAAAGGAAAGAATAGGAAAAAGAATAAGGATTTGGAAACAAAGAGAAAGATTAGACTAAGGACTAGAATAAAGTGACACTGTCACGGCAAACCTACGGGTGTGTCCACGATAGAGCTAACACTTTTTTTTTTATTGACAAATAGTCATTAGAAAAACCATTTCGTAGTTGCAAAAATAAAATAAAAAATCTTTTAAAACAAATTGGTAAGCTTTAGTAAGAACTTTGACATGTATTTTATCTTATATTTTGATTCTTATCAATGGAAACATTTCCTACATTACAATTAAATTCCTAAACTATGTACATTCTGAATAGAATGCTTAAAATGAGTAATTTTTGGGGGAAGAATTTGCCTCGTTTAAATGTCTACTAATATTTACCTTGTTTATTATAAGACATTACCTTATGTCTTTTTATAAAACCTAATAAAAGTTATTCGTTGCTTTATTTTAACTGCAAGAATAAAATTTTTTAATTTATTCCCTTTGTAAAATAGTCACACTCGATATAAATCAAGTTGTCCTCTGCTGTGAACGAGGCACTTAAATTGAAATAATTTTTGTACTATTAGATAACTAGGTTAATTGCAAGAACAAGTTGCTGCATCCGTCCTAAACGTCCTAAGCACAAACACTAACACACGAACAAACACACACAGGTACAGACACAGACACTCATTCGCACCAAGAGCTAATCGGTGCAAGCTTACTAAATAAGCTATAAATACAAGCCAGTCAAGCGTTAATTTTTGTTTTTAATGTTTCACGGCCAATTTATTTAATGCCTGCTATTCTTGTGCTATTAATTGTTAACATAAGAAAAAGCAGGAACAACAACAACAACAATAATAATGTGATTATTTGTTTTATTATTTATTTTTCTATTACACACTTTTCTTAATTGAGCTTTATATGTTGTACAACATTTGAATTTTCTTTAAGTGAAAATGAAATGAAGATTTTTCTTTTATTTGTATGAGTGCTTTTTTTATTCTTGATCTTTAAAAAAAAATCATATAAATTTAAAAAAAATAAAAAAAAAATATAAAATCAAGGAAGTATTGAACTGCATGGGGTAGCGTATTTTTATTACCTCATAAAATCAAACATACAACACTTTTGCTCTTACCTAGTTTCACTTTCAAGCACCCAGCTAGTCAGTCAGTCAATCAGTCAGTCAGTCAGTTAGTTGGATGTTTTGGACAGCAACAAGTAGATTTTTTTTATTTGTTTTCCGATTTGCATCAAGTGTCGAAATAGTTCGAATGTGCCTTGGGCTGTATTTAAAATACGTTACTTAGTGTAGTTTACTGTTTATCCAAATAATAATATTTCTGTTGTTGCTATTGTTTGCTATGTTTTGCTTCTTGCTTACATCTAGTGATCAGTCATTAGTTTGGTCTTATGTAACAACGCTGTTACTCGCTCCCAATAGTGAGCAAGTCTATCGTTTATGACCTAAGCAGGGTGACTGCATTTACTGTTTATTTAAAAATACTTTAAACTCTAACTTAAGTACCCGGAAGTTGGTAGCAGTAAATGTTTATTACAGTACACGCCAGCCTCACTTTACGATTCGTACGTTTTGCAAAATTTTGCAATATCACTTGCTTTTTAAAACATACAATTTGTAAACCCATCAAAGCATTAACTTGAGCAAATTTATCTATTTTAATTAACCTGCAGGTGGTCAAATTTTTTTTTCTTGACTAACTTACATCTAAAAAATGCCCCACTGGTCCATCCGTAACAAATTTATCTTAGCTTTACAAAATCCGAATTTATTTTTCCAGCACCGAAAAATCTTTTCTTAACGCAGAGTATTTGTTAACATTCTTTACAGCGTCTACTTGGCTTGCGGCAAGCTTTAAACAAGCTACATTTAAAATATTGTTGCAGTGTTGCCAAGTCAGTGCTTTTAGCGCTAGATTTAATACTTTTCGTTGCTTCAGAACAGTGGTGCTCACTACATGGTTTCCCATAGCCCGCGGGCATCGTGTGTTGTTAAGCTTTTGGACACGAAGTAGCAATCGGCTCGCTGTGTTTTTACACTGCGTAAAAGTTTGTTTTTTCTGCTGTGCTTTAAATTTCAAGTCAGTATGCTTTGAGCGCTCATATGGTGAGGGTGTTGCTGGCTGTTTTATTTATAAATATACGTAATTATATTGCAAAGGTTTAGGAAAAGCATTAAAACATTTTTGCTTGATGTTTTCAATGTTAAAATAGCGAAAAACAAACACAAAAATAAGAAAGAATTGATTATATTGTAAATCCAACACTCGACAAGAGTTCCATGCACCAAATGTTGTGAGAGCTTTCAACAACTTCTTGTTTCAGTGTAAAGCTGTGCATTCGGAAAGCTCTCTTTGTTGTTGTTTGAACCGTACGTTGATCACCACTGCTTTACAACAAAAAAAAAATACACAATTAAGAAAGCACTCATTTTGTGAATATATATTTTAAAAACTATAATACTGTCTGTGGTGGAAACGCGACCATATAAAAATCTAATTTTATTTTTTTTTTTCCTTATTTTTATAGAAAACTTAGCCCAACATGATCGACCTTGAGCAATTCTGCTAACTTCCTGCCAGTTCCATTGGGGTTTGTATTCACCCTGTGTCGAGCGGATCCAGGTTATGCGTGGGCGCCCTCTCCGCCTGGAGCCTTGGGGGTTCCATTCAAGAGCCATCTTTGCAATGTAATTGTCGTCTTTGCGTAAAGTATGATCGATCCACCGCCATTTGTGATTTTTGATTTCCACGATTATTGGTTTACACGAAGATATGGTTAACAGTTCTGCATTTGTTATGGTTTTTGCCCAAAAGATCCGGTGTATAATGCGCAGAATCTTGTTTACGAAGACTTGTAGATTGTTGCATATGTTATCATTGACTATCCACGTTTCGCAAGCGTCTACTAATAAAGGATTGATGCTGGTGTTGAAAATGCGTAGTTTAGTTTTCTTACTAATATTACGCGCAGTCCAGATGCGATTGAGTTTGTGGGGGGCCTATCGGCCCTTTTTGATGCGCAAATGTACATTCTCCTCGGCACCGTCACCTTTGGTGAGCACGCTACCTTAATAGCTAAACTGATCGACATCCTCAATGGTTACCTGTACGTTATCATCAATGGCCACTGACAGGGGATCTTGGCTTGGGGTTTTTACACGCATAAGCTTTGTCTTTTTAAAATTGACTCGTTGTCCTACCTGCTTTGCGTTTTTGACGAGAAATTTAAGTTTGACATTAACCTCTGGCAGTCTGTGAGCCAAGAAGCAAATGTCGTCAGCGTAGTCGAGGTCGCTAAGTTTTTGGTGTGGACGCCTTAGAATACCAACGGGAGTGTCGTTATTTGTTTTCTTGCGGACGTTGTCAAGGACTACTATAAAAAGAAGAGGTGACAATACGCAACTCTGTCGGTCTCCTCTTTGGAGAATTTAATTTGGTATCACTTTTACTTTCCTAATGAATTCGCCACCAGTTCTCTCGCCCTGTGTGAGCGGCAAACTGAAAATAGAAAGAGAGTATATTTTGGCGTTAAGTGGCTTTCTTTGTATGTACGTTCTGAAGACCGACAAATATTGGTGTATTTATTGCTCTTTTTTCCTTTGAAGAGCACGCTATACCCAGCACCCTCATAAAGCTCGCGAATAAGAGTGATCATCTTATTCGGCATGCCCAAATTTCTGAGAGCGGACCAGATTGCGTGTCTGTTGATTGTGTCAAAAGAACGTTAAAAATCAACGAGCCTCATATACAATGGAGATCTCCACTCAGTTGATTGCTCAATTATTATTCTTAGTGCGTTAATGTGGTCGACGCAGGTTCGCTTTGGCCTGAAACCATTTTGCTCAGTGCGTAGTATGGTGTCGAGAGCTGGTGATATTCTATCTAGAATGACAAAAGCGAAAATCTTTTCAACATCGCTTAGAAGTGTAATGCCTCGCCAGTTTTAACATCGGCTCAGGCTCAGTTTTTACATCGGCCTTTCTTCGGGTTGGATATTATTATTCCCTCTTTTCACTCACTGGGTATTCTGTTCGTCATCTAGATTTCTAGGAATAGTGGACGTACAGCTGGGGCGATTTCTTCTGTGCCATATTTCAACAATTGGGGTGGAATGTCATCAGTGCCGGCAGCTTTTTTGTTTTTAAGCTTGCGGATCGCTGAGGTGATCTCTGGAATCGTTGGGGACTCCCTCGTGATGTACCTGTTAGGTTTGTTTCGCTGAGTGTCATTGGCATCATCGAATTCTTCTTCCTCCATAGTGTTACCCGGGCATTCCTAGTATCTTCTCCATTCATCCAGCTGCTCATCTACTGTGGTGAGTGTGCTGCCATTAAGGTCTTTCATTTGGCTAAGTTAAAAAACATTAAAATGAAAAATATTCAAGGTAATATAATTTTTTAAATTAAAATGAATTGTTATTGAAGTGAATCAAGATTTAGTTTGACATTATTTTTACATTTTTTTGACATTTTATTTTAATTAATTGACAACCATGCATGGTGAACTTTTGTTTATGTTAAGGTTTCATAGTTTTCTGGTTTGATTACAAGAAATTTTCCAGAAGAATTCGACTTCAAAACGTATTTTTTTTTTTCAAATAAAATTTGAAATTTTAATTGCATTTAAATAAAATTCGATACAAAATTAATGCGCAAAACATCTTTTTCAATGAAAATTTGGCATCATTTTTACTTTCCTAATGAATTCGCCACCAGTTCTTTCGCCCAGAAGAGAGAACAATGTGAGCGGCAAACTGAAAGTAGAAAAAGAGTCTATATTGGCGCCAAGTGGTGAGCTTTCTTTCTCTTCGCTTTGTGAAGATCGTTTATATGGAGCTTTCTTTGTGTGTACGTGCCTAATACGTGTCCGACAAATATACACAGAAAATCATTCGTCTCACTTCAATAAACTTTAGTATTCATTTGAACCAATTTTCAAAACAGTTGCTTGAAACTCTGAAGCTGTTACCTCTTAAAGAAATGGCGTAGAGAAATGCTCACCACGGATTTTTTTTCTTAATGTGTGGGAAAAAGAAGTCATTGGGTGCCAAGTTGAGACTGTAAGGCGGATGACTCATCAATTCCAGGTTTTGAGTACTCAAAAAGTCTCTTGTTTGAACTGATATGTGGGAACTCGCATTGTCGTGATCTTCATACTCCTGATCTTCTTTCC
The DNA here is from genome assembly GCA_943735915.1 of Pherbina coryleti. Classification (NCBI taxonomy): domain Eukaryota; kingdom Metazoa; phylum Arthropoda; class Insecta; order Diptera; family Sciomyzidae; genus Pherbina; species Pherbina coryleti. Next base: position 150,081,078 of record OX030948.1, on the reverse strand, counting down.
ATGATTAGCTTTTCTCAATTTTCCGAAGACTTCCTTCAAACAAATGGTTGAATACCATTCCGCATTAGCGTTCTCCATTGCTTAAGTGGTACTGGTGCGACATGAAGGGATTTTTGGAAAAAACTGTCAACTCTTTGCTTTGATGGTCTCCGTCCGCGAACAACTTTGTCGGATTTTGTTTAGTTTGAAAGGACCAAACAGTGGATTGCTGCTTTGTTTCAGGCTCATGCGACTAGATACAGAATTCGTCACCTGTGGTGATGTTGTAGACGTGTGTCGAACGACCCCCGCTGAATTTTTTTCAACATTTCCTTGCACCAATCGACACGAACATTTTTTTTTGAGCTATCGTCAAATTATGGGGTATGCAACGTGACAAAAAATCTTCCTGACGCCTTAGTGCTCATCTAAAATCGAATGGTTTGTAGTTGCACAATGCCTAAAGATGACTCCAATTCACGGTATGTCACATGTCGGTCTGCTTCCAATAGTTCACGCACCGCATCGATGTTTTCTGCCACAACAGCCCTTCTTGGATGACCTTCACGAAATTCGTCTTGTGGAGAACGACAACCCCGCTCGAACTCAATGAACTAGCATTTTGCAGTCACTGGGTGTGGTGCTTCATCACCAAAAGGCGAACAAAGTTGATCAATGCATTCTTTTCTTGTCGAACTACGTTAAAAAATGAAAGAAAATTATCACCCGATAATATTCACGAGTTAATTCCAATTTTTTGCTGAAATACAAACCACTTTAAACAACACAATAAGCGCTCATAGACCAAAACATTGTGAGTACGTTTATTTTAGAAAATGTCAAATTTTCGAATGTTACTGTCAAAATTGATCTGGCAATGCTTAATGTTGCCGAGGCGCAAAACATAAAAAGCAGCCTTCATAAACAGCCTTGAAATAAAAACTAAAATTATCCAATTTTTTCAGGTGTTTCATCAATAAACAGGTTCTGTTTTACAAAAACAAAAAAATTCAAAAAAAACGTTTAAAAGGGTATTTAAAAAGTCTTTAAAGGGTTATCCATTTTATTACTTCAAAGGTAAATGTAAATAAAAGACGCCTGGGTGTATCAACAAGAAGTGTAAAAGTTGTTTTTTATATAAAACGAACAATTATTTGAAAGTCTCTTAATTTTTTATTGATTTATAAAGAAGACAAATGGGGATTCTGTATGAAATGCAATATCACCCAAATGTCCGCCTCGATGTATCTTGCAGACCTTAATTATTCTTTCTGGCAACTTCAATATTCGCTTTGAGGATTCGCTTTCTCGAATTAAGCAAAAAAAAATGCATATAGCGTGTAAACTTTCTAATAAATTTCGTACAATTTATTGATATTGTTAACAAAGCTAAATTTTTTGAAGAGAGTTCTTGTTATGCTTTGCTCTTATCTAAGAGTTTTTTAAAATGATTGCAAACAACCTCCATAAACTCAACTCAACTCATTCCATTTCATTATGTGCCCCACACCACACAAAAGCAACATAAAAAACGCAATTTCCTGCATCAGGTAAATATTTTTACCGACAATTTTACACTTTAATTTGTGGCGCCAAAAAAATTACTTAGGAAAAAAAAAAACTATATATAAAGCCCTTCAAGTTCAACGCATCAACTTCCTTCCGCTGTAGTGTCATTTCCGTTTCCGTAGAGGTTTCCGGCAGTGACATAGGCAAGCACACACACACATACACACATGCTGCAATGTAGCGAGTATGGCTGCATGCGGCGCGACTGATGCAAATGAACAGCAAAGTGGCGGATGCACAGACAATATGAGCACACATGCAGAGCTAGGTAAGCTTCACAAGGAAATATATGTACATATATATGAGTGTGTGTGTGTGTTTGTGTTCATGTGGTTTCATATAGGCACACACACATACAGAAACGCAAGCTAGCAATTCGTTTTACTGCAACTCATAATGAAATTCAAAATCAAATCAAGGCTTAAAAGCAGTAACAAGAGCAATAACAACAACAATAACTTACTACAACAACAAAAACAGCAATATCAAGAGCTACTCCCATTACAATAAAGCCGCACTTAAAGCCACACTTTGTTAGAAAGGCGTCGATGTATGTACATGTATTGCTGCTGGCTGAGGGGCATATATTGTGCGTGTGAACAACGAATTGCAATTATTTAGCTACACACACTCACACACATACTTAAAAAACCACCTGCGCCCATCGTTCAAAATAATATGTAATTTGATTGCAAATACCAACACATTTATCCGCACATCATCACGCTGATGCAGTGATACTCACACTCAACACACACATACATCACCTATTTATACACACTCAACGAACACAAAACAAGCATAAAAAGGGTTAACTGTAAGAGTATGTAAATAGTTATTTTTTTGTTTAAAAAATTTATACAGTTGAAAATACAATAAAATATTATTTATTAGTATTAAGTATTTTGTATTTAGTATTTAGTATTTAGTATTCAGTATTTAACATTTAGTATTTAGTATTTAGTATTTAATATTTAGTACTTAGTATTTAGAATTTAGTATTTAGTATTTAGTATTTAGTATTTAGTATTTAGTACTTAGTATTTAGTATTCAGTATTTAGTATTTAGTATTTAGTATTCAGTATTTAGTATTCAGTATTTAGTATTTAGTATTTAGTATTTAGTATTGAGCATTGCGTACTAAATATTGAGTTTACTTAAATACTTTAAATTCTCTAAAATATTTCTTTGTATGTAGTGAATATTTAAGCTGCACCAATACACATTCGTGAACGCATAAATGCACAGAAACAAATCACACAACTTTGCACACACACACACAAGCACTCAAACAATAAAACATCATTCTGCATTTGCTCAACAATCACTGTGATTGCTATTGACTTTCGGCGTAGTTGTTGTTGTTGTTGTTGTTGTTGTTGCTGTCTTAATGGTAGTTGTCATTCCCATTTTTGTTGTTATAAATGCTGCTCAATCTCATTTCACTCAAGTCCTTGTTAAGTATAACATTTGTAACTTGAAACCTCTGCACTTCATGGCTTGGTTTGCTGCGCCTACTTCACTGATGCCCAACACCAACAACACCACCACCACAACAACTACACAAATACATGCAACCACATAGCAATTGCATCCTTTATTGAGAATTTCATTAAAAATCGATATTGCATTCATCAAACACAAACACATACACGTTCACAAACACACTCACACACATATCTATAGATGCAGTAGCTGTAGCAATCAGACGCAGAGTTACAATTGTTAAGGCCACAGCTACAGATACATTTTCTGCAGTTTGTTGCAACGATGAATAGATGCAGCGCTCGTTGGTACAACATCTGCATCTGCAACAGCAGCAATAACTGCAAAGACAGCAAAGGCATCAGCAACATTGTTATCGACATACACATGACACATTCAAAATCAGCCAATTGTTGCTCTAGCGCTGGTTGTGTTCTTCAGCCAAGCCGCTTGTTTTTCATCTCCGCTACTCTTGCTTCTTTCTGCCTTGTGCCAGCTGCAATTTCCTTGTTATATTCTTCCCTCTGGCTGTAGCCTGCAGCTTGCAGCATTGTTATTGTATGTATTTGCCTGCTCGTTCGTATCTTCTGGATGCTCATTTGAGCCTCTGTTGGTGCGATTGGATTTTTGTTAGATTTGTGAGATTTATTGCTGCTGGGTTTTTTTATTTTTACGTATTTTTTTTTTTTTTTTAAATATTCCTTTTCATCCTTTTTGTGCTCTAGCTGCATTGTTAAAATTTTTTTGTTTGTCTCTTTTAACAGTTTTATTGAAATATCTTTTCAACGCTGAGAATGTTCGATATTTTAACTAGTACCGTTTTTTCCAGAGAATTGCTATATATTCCCCTGTCGTTTTCTTTGTTTTAATAATCAAGAAGCTTTCTTGGTAATACTGTGAAAATTTGTTTAAATGTTACTTAAGAGGTAAGATTAGATTGTTTTAATTTACTTTGAAGCTTGAATTTTACTCAAAAACTTATTTTAGTTACGGTTGAACTAAATATGAAGAACGAAAATTTTTTTCATTTAGTTCAAAAATAGATCTCCCAACATTTTGAAGATCCTTACTTGAGTTTTTTGTTTACTAAGGTAATTCATGTATTTTGAAAAAAAAAATTTGAGGAAAAATAACTTTTCAACTCTTCAATTCAATTCTTTATAGAGTTTATTTTTGAATTTCAAAAGCTTTTTAGAGGTTCCATCAGGTTTAAGACATCCATAATGACATCTTGGGTATTTGAGAAAATATAACTTGTTTCATTTCTCAGATATTACAATTTAGTAAAAAAAAAGCATTTTACAAATTTATTCGAATAAAGTGTCAAAAAGCTATTCACATCCGCCCCTAAGCTAGTCAAATATTAAATTTTCTTTTTACAAATAGTCACAACAGCTTATATCGAATCAATTTTCAGGTTTCTGATATATATTTGTTGGACTTTATCTCCATCTTATAGGCTTTACGGGCTTGGATATTGCCTGTTCTCTCATTTCAACCGACTCAGGGTACTTTATCAGCGAAATTAACTCTTAAAATTAAGGCTACTTTCTTATTTCCAAAAGCTTACATGACAATATTAAACATTGAATAGCTTCTGTCAAAAAACGACATAAGATTATACCATCAGAGGACTCAACAACTTTGCTTAGCTTTGCACAATATGTACCACCCACTTAACTACTAACAAGGAAATGTCCCCAGGTGTCAGACGCCGATTTGAATGATTTTCGGATATATGTTAGAGGATGAAATTCTAAGGTTGACATATTTTTTTTATATGTGCTCAATCGAATATTTAGGGTTTCAAAATCAGCAAAAATATCGTTTTTTTGCCATAAATTTGCTATTTGGCATAAAAACACACAAATTTGCGATAAAAAAAAAAAACTCAAAAAAAATTAATAAAACAAAATAATTATAAAAAAATACGTCAACCTTAGAATTTCATTCTCTAACACATATCCCTAAATCATTCAAATCGGCGTCTGATACCTGGGGACCTTTACTTGTAAGTACTTCATTTAAAGATATGTTTTGAAATATGTTGCAAAAAAATGTTGCTTTAATACTGCAAAAAGAATATATTTTCTGACTAAGAATTCCTAATAATCGACATTTCCAAACGACAGGGTAGCTAAGAAGTTTAAACTTGCGTGCTGGTCGTATGAAGTTCACCATTTTGAATTTTAGTTTTTTTACCTCAGATTCCGATCCATTGACTTCAGAACCCATCCGACCCGCATACCTCATACCAAGTTGTTACATACATCTTGATATAAGATACTTACAGAATATTTGGGCCAATTTTTCCTGTCATTTTTACCTTTGAAGGGTAAATACCTTTTATTTTTTCAAATAAAACACAGAAAAATTAATAAAATGGCCAATATTTTGGCTTTATTAGTTCGCAAATTTTATGGCATTTAGTTTTTGAACACAATTTCAGGCATATGACCACCCGAAGCAACTGCATTTTATGAAGACCATCCTGTCAGTCCAATTTTACACCACTTTTTTCAGCATAGCCGGCCTTATATCGCCAACAACGAATGTTGGTTTCCAATTGGTCAGTCGTAGCTGGTTTATCAGCATGGACCAGTGACTTGACGTACCCCTACAAAAAGTAGCCTAACGGACATTCTCATCATACTATACCAGTGATGCACAGCGTTGTCAGACCTGCCAATACAAGCGCAACATTTTTGTTTCAGTATGTGTGTGCGAGCAGAATACTGAAAAAAAAATACTTTTACACTCATTGAGTAAAATGATAGGATTAAGTGTTTTTTGGTAGATAGATTGAGGCTCGTAATAAGGGTTTAAATAAAAAAATAAATAAATTCCCATAAAAGTCGGAATATGTTTAATTCATTCATATATTGCGTCTGTACAGCATTTAACAAAATAATTTGCGCATGAGACGTTCACCCCATGAAGTGCAAACGCAAACTGATTCTCTGCTAACAACGTATAAGTTCGGTACCTTCGCGACTTGTATGTGAAAGCCGAACGGCTCCGTAAGCATCTCGTGTGCATCACTGTACTGTACAAATCATACCATACCCATCATACCAAGCCATCATACGGTAGGCCTTCACAAAACTCATTATATCATACCCATAATACCGTAACTGTTACATCATTCCATTTTAATATTCCCATTAAACCAACACTAAAAGAAAAAGTCATGCAATCAGTACAGATACATCTATGTAAAATCTATGTACTGAGCTCTTTCTCGGATCCATTTTTGACAACCGAACTATCATACTATCTGTATGAACAGAAGTTTTTCGGGCATTTTATCTTCTTAAAACGTTTTCTGTGGTTTTGAATTGTCGCTAATGCTTAAGAGCATTGACAACCATTGTTTAAGAACAATTAAATTGCTTTGCAATTTCACCATAAGCCACTCCGGTCTTTTGCTACTAAGCGATTACTTTGTATTTAGACGGTGAATAGTTTGTCGCCTTAGCCATTATATTATTACCGTTACTGAGAAATTCTTACTAAAAACACCATTAAAAACCAAAATCAATTCAAACTCACAACTCAATGTAATCTTTAAAACTATTTTTATTAAATATTTGGTTAAATCGAAATCGTTCTTAAGTATTTTGCCACTGAAAAAAAATGACCACTTTAGCGAAAAACAAAAATTTTAATGCAAACATCAATATATTTAAATTAAAATATGCTCTAATACAACAAAAAAGAGAACTGCAAACAAAGAAAACCGAGAAAACTCCGTTATCATTGCAGTTTACTTCAATGTGGTGCATCCATGCTGAATAAGGCGTAGTTCTTAAGTATTTTTCAATAGCTGCCCAGTGTGCCATACGGATCCGTTTCGAATTCGATGTGGACTTACTTCTTCGTATATTTTATCCGAAATGGGTCGTGTTTCGGATCCGAAACTGATCCGTTTTTTTACGAAATTCCTCTCAAAAACGAGAATCGCTTTTTCCTCTTCTTATGATTCGTCTCGAACACGGAATGGACTTCATATACGAATCCGTTTCTGATTTTTTTTTCGATGCGATACGGACACATTGTTTTAAATAATGCGAATTGGCGAGATAGTCGTTTTTTTAATAATACTTCAAAACGCAACAATAAGGCTTTTGCTAAATTGAAAATATTTGTTTTTTTATAATTATTTAAGTTTTAATGAAATATGTAACATATATGAATTATGAAATGAAAAATAAAATTAATGAAGTGCTGAAAAAAGTCTTAATCAGATTATGACTTTTTTAAATATTGGTTTCCTCTTCTTGGTAATGCGATCATACACTAAGGGAAATAACGCATATTAGCATTATCCACGCCTCAGTATAAATTTTATTTAAATATTTACGTGGATAAATCAAATGTTTTCCTTACAATTCGTTTTTTTCTTGTATTTGAATTCTGTTTATACCACACACGTACACACATATTCCATACAAGCAAGCAGCAACAGCATCGCACACGTACACACATATTCCGACAAGCAGCAACAGCATCGCACTGTTCCTGCAGTTTATTTCTTGCAGTTGCAGCTTTATAGTTCTCATTTAGTTTTTGTTGCAAGGGTAATATAGCCTGGATTTTTGGCAAAGTTTAGTTGTGAGTGCGATTGATGATCGCACAATATATTTGTGTAAGGTTTGAGTGACAACCGGACATTTTCTCACAAATGTCTTGCGCCGGTTGTCATTTGCCTGCATATTTTTCTTTGCCCCTTAATTTTAGTTTCAAGTTTTCTTTCTCTAATATGTACTATTTTGATATTTATTGCCATAATACTGCAATAACTGACAAAAATAGTATAAATTAGAGAACGAAAAAAGAATATAAAATATACTACCAAATGGCATTCGATGGACGCATCTCGTGGGAAATATTCAATAAATTATTTTTAATTTCAATATTTTTATATAAATATTCTTTAAATGCGATAGTTTTATTTTTTTTTAAAATATTTGAAAGATATTTTAAAAACTTCGTGCATAATTTTAATATATTTTTTATTAATTCTGTTTAAATATTTTAATATTTTATTTAATTAAAAAAGTATTTAAACAAATTTTAAATATTTACGTAGTCGATTTAAGCAAATGCTTTATTGGTGCAAAAATGATTCGCTTTTTGGATAAATTAAAAAAGTTTTTTTATAAATTTAATATTTTTTCCCTTAGTGTTTGCATAGTGAAAGTATTCTTATTTTATTTTAAAATTATTAACCCATTTCTTGCCATGGTTGCGTATACGCAACAACAACTTTAATTTGAAATACTAATGTGTTAAAGAATAAAAACCATGTCGCTATTGCAGTAGGCCTAAGAGTTGACACATTGCTAATACATAAATGGAAAAAAATAATAATAATCCAACCGTGGAAAGGGGGTAAGAGGGGTCTTGCAAAAGTCTCCAAAAAAGTATATTTTTTAGAAAATTAATTAAAAATATTAATATTTATTATAATATTGACATTTGTCTGAAATAATGCAGTCAATAGACCCACCTAACAGACACACTCCATAATGACCGAAAATGTATACCTTACCTGTCTTGGTGGCCACTTACGTGATGGCGTTGCATATACGCAGCATTGGCCGTTAACTGACATATAGTTTTTTTTCATATTTTTAATTTATTTGGGTTGGCGAGTTAGGTTGTTCATATTATGATACAATTGTGACTTCCGGAATAAAGTTCCATGATGGGACCTGTATTGGTCTGTTCAACCGGAATTTGGTGTGAAAATAGTTAGGATGTCGTTACCTCGCAACAGATTCCGTGACTTAAAAAAATATTTTCATTTGACAGAAAACGACAACATTGATACGGCTGATCGATTCGCAAAAATTATGCTCCTTTTGACAATGCTAAATGAGAGATATATATGCAATAGGGTTTATTTGCGACTTATCCAAGTATCGACAAGCAAATAATCCCATATTTTGGAAGGCATTCATGTGAAATGTTCATCCGCGGAAAGCCTATCAGACTCGGGTTCAAATATTGGTGCTTGTGTTCTTAGGATGTCTATCTGTTTTGTTTGATGCAATGTGGAGGTGCTTTTGTAGCGCATAACAAGGATATTGGTCTTGGAGCATCGGTTATATTCAATGTGATAATGTTGAAATGCTGTGAAATGTTCAGAATCCTGAGCACTATTCAGTTCATTTTGATAAGTTCTTTGCATCTTACTATCTAATGTGCTTACTAACTGAGCGACGTTTTCGTGAGAAGATATAAGAAGACAAATAAGAAGACAAAAATGTCCCTAATGCCTAACGTTATGTCTGAGTATAATAAATTTATGGACGGCGTCGATCTCCACGATAATGGAGTTTTTAGCTATAGAGTTGTGGTCCGAGGGAAGATGTGGTGGTGGCCACTTTGGACGAATACTATTAACATCACGGTTGTGAATACCTGGAAAATACACGTCATGGTGTGCAAAATAAAAAATAAAAAACATTTATCACGATTGAATTTTAAAGCGGAAATTGCCCGCCATCTAATGTTCACTCAACAGCCTGATAACAACTCTGATTCCGATTAAGTTTCCGACAATGAAGACCTAGATCTCAACCTACCTAATTTCAATCAGAAGCATCATAGTGTCAATGAAGAAAAAATCAAAAAGAGAATGCATTGCATGGTGTGCAAAAGTTATTCCATTTTTCGATTCTTCAAATGTAATGTATAACTGCACCCACAACAGTGTTTTGCAAAATTTCACAAAAATATGAATAAATAAATAAAAAAATGTTAATACATAAGGATAAAAATAATTAATATGGATGAAATTTATTCTACAATTTTCAAAGTAAGATAAACAAAACAAAAAACAAGGAAGAAATGATCTTCGACTGGTCCCAAATTAAAATACCACCAAATCCCCCAAATTCAGAGTGTATATTAAATAGCAAAGCTCATATGCAAATTTCAAGTTCATATATTCCTTTTTTGTGGAATTTTAAGAGATTATAAAAAAATAAAATAAATAACTGGCCATTTCAGCCCTTGAAAGGACTTTGACCTAGCTTCTTATGATCAATTGTGTTGTGCGTGTTATTAAGTTTGTACACAATTGACCGAGAACCGGACCTACATGCTTAACGCCGACTCCGAACGGCGATGAACGGAAAGTTCTCGTTCTCAAGAAGCTTCTCATGGCATTTTGATTACTCTCTGAGGTTTGCCATTGTCTGCAGAGAGGTGGCGACCGCACAGAAAAATTATTTTAATTCAAATAATTTTCTGTCGCTGCTGGGGTTCGAACCTGGGTTTCCAAAGTTCTTTGACATAGCGGCCACGCACTTTAACCAACTACGCCACGGACACCACAAGAGATTATACCGTTTTAATAAAGTCACTTTGTATGGGAGCTAGGTGCGGTTTTCATCCGATTTGGCTCATTTTTGAACTTGAGCTTTATTTTTTAGATAAAGGCTTAAATATCGAATTTCGTGATGATAGCTTGAAAATTACGTCTGTAATCGTGATCACAGACAGACCGACGGTTAGACAGACGGACACGGCTAAATCAACTCGGTGATGCTGATCAAGAATATATATTTTTTCTATGCCTACCACGCCTCCTTATGGGCGTTACAAATGGAGTGACAAATTAATATATCCTTTTTACATTTTTTATTCGACCTCCCAATGTCAGATCTTTAAAAGGATTTAAAAAAATGTTCAGTATTTCGGGTACCGGCCAGAAATGGGTTAAATATAAAATAAAATATTTGATAACAACTTGAAGACTGTCTTTTATATTAACGTTATGACCATTGTTTTGACGGATTTATACCGGGTCAAAACGGGTCCGTCGAAACATAAATGAGCAAATACCGCGCTGTCGGACTCGTAATGGATTCGAAACGGATCCGCATTACTTTTTGTGCACACTCGGTGTATAGTGTATCATTTTGAGAATTTTTTTCTTTTTAATTATTTTAAAAATAATCGCAATTATGAACTAGACAATTTTTTTGAGCCGACGAACAGGAAGAAGAATGAAGATTATATTTGTGATACACATTTGTGATGTGTGATACCAAAAAATGCGTTGGAATTTAGTCGGCCATTGTCAATAAGCAAAAACAAGGAGCAAGACAATCAAACCATTAACCCTTTGACTCTTGAATTCCTCCCAGCCCAAAAAAAAAATATTTGCAATAATTCCTGTGTCTTATAGGTCTCACATAAAGCAACAAATGTATAAAAATTAAAAAAATCCGACTAAGGACGACACAAGACGATGAACACATTTGTGGCCAAACTAAGTCAACAGCAGCAGAGCAATTTTAAAATTTCATATTTTGTTTTTTTTTTTAGTTTATTTTTCTTATTCTTCAAATCGATTCAAGTTATAATAAAGAAGAAAAAAAATAAAAGCAATTTATTTTTATTTTATTATAAAATAAGAGAAAAGATTCTTTTATTTTTTATGAAAGTCTGCAAAACAGTTGCATTCCTTTTGCAAGCATAGATGCACCTTACATTTCATGCACATAATTCTTGACCTTCCTTTGCAGTTTTTGTTTTTACATCTTACGGCTTCTTTGATATTATCATGATGTGGAATGTGATCGATACCGTCATATTGGACTTCCCGTATTAGTCGAATTTCTGGACGATGGAATTTTGATACAGGTTCTTCTATGTTCAAAGAAGGCCTACCCCTCTTTCGATTTTCAGGATTGCCTGATTCGGTTAAGGCTCGACCGCTTTGTGCTCGAAACTTTAGTAATGGCACTATGTCCTTTTCTGGGCAATTATTTTTAATACAGTCGTTGCGGTATTCAATCCAACTCGCGCATACAGCCATGTCGATGAAATGAAATGCAACTCTAAGAGTCCATTTCTTTGATTTGATAAAAATCCGATAATATGAAATCAATTGATCTAAAAGATCAACACCACCCATTCCATTATTATACAAACTGACTATTTCTGGCTGTGGTATGTTGACATATTGTTTTGATTTTTTGTCAAATCGTCGAACAACCTTCTCTTCACCTTTTCTAACAAAATTTGAAGCCAAATGTACTGACCTATTATCTTGCCATTTTACTAAAACGACATTACGGTCTCGGCTTACCAATTGGTCGGAAGCGCCTCTGCCCTTCTGTTTTAGTTCTGTGTCAGACAAAAACGTTGGGTGATTGAATCGGTTAATTCGTATTGTTCCTATTGTGGAGTATATAAGTAGGCATCAACACAAGTGTAATTAGTTACAAAGATAAAGTTTACCTGCAGCTTTTATACCCTTATCACGAAGAATTTAAAAAAGATTGAAGGTACTAAAGAAGTTATCGCAGAAGAGCTGATGTCCAGGTGTCTTTATCCTTTTTGCAAGGTGCAGGACAGTTGCAGCCCCAAATCCAAAACGAGCTACTTCGGAGGCTGAAAGCTCCGAGTTTTTGCCTTGGTACAAGAAAAAATCATACGGATATCCACTCTTACCACATAACATGTACACTTTTATGTCCCATGGGCTTGGCTTGCCCTTAATATATTGCTTCACACTGAGATGGCCACAAAAAGGAATTATTTGTTCATCTACAGCCACAATCTCTTCTACCGGCATTTCTCGACATCTTTTCAAAACGCTGCTGATGATAGGACGGATTTTAACAAATTTATCATTGCAATCGTTAGGTATTTTCATGTTGTCTACAACGTGAAATGTTTGCCTCAGGGTATAAAATCGTTCTATAGACATAACAGAGGCAACACATTCAATTCGAAAGTCGTTGCACCAATACATATTGATTTGTGGAAGCTTCATACATCCCATCATAATATGTTTTCCGACAAATTTCATCATTTCCACAGAATTTGTTGATCGAAAGGTTCCTTTGTAGTTATTCGGTTGCATGGCATAAATATTCGTATATGTAGACATTCTTTCAAACATTTCATTGGGAAAATACTCTGTAAAGTATTGAAAAGGAGATTTATCGATGACACCTTTCGATCCCAATAATTGAAACACAGTTTCAGTTGCAACTGAAATGTTTGGTTGATACTCTCTTCTACGAAAAGCAATGTCGCATTTTTGGGTTGTGTTGTACGTTTCAAGTTCATCTACATATTCTATATTAATATTTTCTAAATTCAGTGGCTCTTCTATAATCTCATTTTCGCCATCCCGATTCTCATCATCAGTATTTGGCGCAATAACGCAATCTGCCAGATTGGATTTGGGAATTGATTTTTTTGGCACCACAATATCATTTTCAGTATCAGAGTCCGATGAATCTGGCAACTCTATATCTGATAAATAATTTTGAATGAGGTCTTTCAACTCTTTTTCTTTTTTCATACGTTGTCTAATCATTTTTGTTGCTATCTGTAAAACGGTTCTCTACTCAATTACTTACTCTTATTTACTCTGATGGTTACAATTACATACATGTACACAATTGAGTACAAGAAAACACAGTTGCAGTACACTACGTGTGTACACAATTGTAGACAGGATTTTTAATTTCTAATTTTTAAATGCAAATAAAAGTTTTTGCATGAAATTTTTCGAAAATACACTAAAATATGACGTTATGTAAGGTATAAGTAACTTACCAAATTAATTTCCACAAATTACACGGTTAAAAACTCTTGATGAAATTATATGTTTTTTATGCAATCGCGAACTACTGAGAGGCGAAATATAGTTTTGCAAGGAATATAGGTACTACCATCGCCGGACAAAAATACGAGAAAAACCCTCATATTAGATGTTTTCGGGGAAAAAATGAGATATATTTTTATTTTTTTTTTAGGACTTTTTTTAGCTTAAAACAAAGGTCTAGTCTTCTTCTATAAATGCGGAAGCATCGTGTTACTTCGGAAGACTGGTGATAGTCAGTTGGAAGGATGGGTAAATTGAAATAATAAATTGACAAAAAAGGCTATTTGTAACGGGAGTTTTAATAATTTTTTAATGCAGAAAGAGAATAAACTAAAGAGAGAAGAACATGGATCAGATTTGAGGAAAAAATAGTGAAACAGGTCAGAGTATGTTGCATTTTAGAAGTATGTACACAATTGTGTACACCAAGAGTCAAAGGGTTAAAGAACAGACGTTGTGAGATTTCACATGAAATAGACGTGTCTTAAGGCTTTCACATTTGCTTACATTTGTAGAGATGAGATGAAAACAAAACTTTTGCAGTGGGAGCACTTATAATTCCACTTTGGTTTAGCTTAACTTTGTGTTAAGTACCTGCTTAAGTCAGTGGACTTCTACGTTCACTGAAGACTACTGATGTAGGGGCTGAGGAAAGAGTCTGTTCAGTCTGCTGGTGATTCTTTTCAAAGTTCAAAGTAACAAATTTGATTAACAAATTAAGAATTTGTAAAATAACAGTTATAATTTGACAAATTTGATAAAATTGGACAAATTTATAAAAATAATTTTTTTAATTTTTTTTATTTTTTTTTTTTATCTTATATTTATAAAAAGTAATTATAAAAATGGTCGTCTCTGTATTTAAATTTATTTATTTAAATTTAAATTCATAACCTCCATTTTTATTAATTTATTTATTTTAAGTTTTCCAAATCCTTGCTTATCCTTTAAATTTCGCCCAAAAATTGGTGTGAACGCTTAAATTCTCCAGTATGATTAATGTAGGTAGGGTTTTTTGTGTCACCTGTTTTTTTTTTTTTTGTTGTGTAAAATCAAAAAGCAATTGAAAACCATTTTCCGAAATGCAAATTTAAAATAACTTGACAAAAACAAAAATGAAAGAAAAACGAAAAGCTCCACACTCAGAGGTGCATAAATTAGATACCTTTATAAAGCGCATTCACGACGTACAACCAACAAGCACTGCAATGGCAGCAAAGGACACTGGTGACTGGCCGGTATATGTTTGTGACGGTAACATCAAATGAGGTGCAACATACACCCCAATCACTGGACCAACGAGGAAAGGAAATTCACATCAGTTGTGCAATACTAACAACAACAACAGCACATGGTTGGACCTTGCCATTCACTTGTTGTGGCTGTTGTTTTTCTGTTGGAAAAGGGAGCTCTCTAGTGTTCGTTCTCACTCTCGATATGCTGCAGCTGTTGGTTACCAGCAGCAGTGGCTGGTGCTGCAGCTGCTGCCTGGCTACTGTGCCAATGAATTGTTTCAAGTTACCAACAAAAGTTTAAATAAAACATTGAGTTTCAATTTTACCTGCAGTTGTAGCTGTAGCTGTATCTGCATTGCTGTCGCTGCTGCTGCACATGTTGCTACTCTTCGCACACACACATTCACATGTTGCTAATTTTAATGCATTCTCCGCTGCGCTGTGTGAAGTGCAGCCGAATTAGTTCTTAATTTTTCTTTAATCACTTTTTCTACTAATGCATAATTTAAGCAACTTTTAGGGAGTTGGAGTGTCCAACTGGGGATGTCCTGCACGGGGCGTGGCCATGCTTATAGTTCATGGCATGACGTTGAATGTAGCTTGCATGGATTTCTCTCCGTAAGCGCGGTTCTTCATGCTGCTTACTTGTTTTCAAGTAAATGCAACAAAGTGCAAATTGAAAATGTTGCAGCTAAAGCAGCAGCAGAGCAACAACATAAAATAATTGCTTAAGTGAATTTTGTGTGAAAGTCTAGCAAAAGTTTTTCGAAGCATTTTTTGCATTTTTTAGTTTTCGTTTTGTTTTTTGTTTTATTTTTTTTATTCATTTTTTTTTCTAGCTCTCTCTAGGTGCTGGTTTTTGTGCCGCATTTGATTTTAATTTTCCAAGGAGCAACATTTTTGCTACCAAATAAGTTTTGTCGGTGGTAGCATTAAATATTAATTTTACTTGGCTTCTTTGCAATGCATTTCAGCAGGCAGCAGCAACAGAAGTTTTTGCAATTAAAATACAAGAATTTTTAATGTTATTAAATATTGCTGCTTCCTCTCCCCACCGACCTTGCCGGCAAAAGTATTCGAGAATTTGTGGAGATTTTATTGCAGTTTAATTTCTTAGCCTTTTTTAACATCCTGCTCTCTTCCGCATCATTTAACTTTGCAAAATCTCATAAATGTCTGCGTCAATCAAGCTCATTAAGTCAGCCTATTACCAGCCAGCTAACGGGTGAGCCTGCCAATTCCGCCTTCTCACGTCTTTTAAGCCTTAAGCTATGAGTTATGAGCCTTCAATATCCGGTCTCTGCTGATTCTGATGCTGTTGCTTGGTCTACGCTGCGCTGCTCTGCTCTACTCTTTTCTGCTCCGCTCTGCTCTGCTCTGTTCATGTCATCATATTGACATATTGAATTAAGCTTTCATGTATAGCGGCAGTAATAGTAGCTGCTGAAGCAACAGCAGCAGCCAATTTAAGCTGCTCATTCACTCACAGCTACCAGTAAAAAATGTGCCTGACTCCGGCAAAGAATGTCTGTTATAAGCGAGGGTGTTCGGCTGCTTGTGCTCATAGCATGGATTAGGGTCATTGAGAATTTAGTCCAGTGTTTCTCAAATTTTTTTGTTTGTGTGTGCTCCTTGAATGCTAAGAAAATCATCATATCACCCCTATCACAATGAATACACTTTATTGACTGTCTATAAATTCCAACAACACAGTATAACAGAACAAAAATTCCATCAAATTTCAAAAACGTTTCGATAATATTTTCATTGTAATGTAAAAAACATATTTCAACCCAGAAAATTCGAGTTCATTTTTTAAATCAAGATCCCCTAAAGTAAAAAAAACGTCATCGAAACCCAACGGGGTTTTGAATAATGTTCAATTATTGTAGAGTAGAATCATTAATTTAGGGTAAACTTACAGTATTAATTACTGGGTCTTAACCCAAGAGCTTCGTTTTGAATATACAGGTGGGTCATCTTGTAGTTTCTTTTTAACCTTCATGTGCTCGGGATTGTAAACTTACGGCGGTCGGAAGTCTACATTTGTAGCAAGCATGTAATTGTATGGGAAACCATGTATGAGGTGAAAAGTTCAATTTTCATTTATGGAACAGCATTTTCCTAAAGTAAATGTGAGGGAATGTACGTCGCGTGTAGTTTTACGCTTTCCAATTTCACAATATTGACAACGGACGGGGTGCACGGGCTGTTTGTCATTAGAAAAATCAGGCAAGCTCTGGAAAATAGTGCCAGAAACATAAGCAGACGGACAGCGTCCGAGTGCCATTTCATAAGCTAAGCGTGTTGGAGCAAAACCTAATACCTTTGGAATATCAGAGCGCCGTTCAATTGATGGCATTAATACTGCCAGGCTTCGCAGGAACTTCTGTCGTTTGTCTGTTTGATGGATGTAGGAATTTTTTTCCGAATAAATGATGAATGCGGCTAGAGCGCTTATATCTAGCATATTATAAAACATTGCCAAAGGCCAGTGCAAGGTTTTTGGTTTAGTTGAGTATGCAGAGAGCATTTTGTCCATTGCGTCGACTCCTCCTGTGGTTTCGTTGTAGCCAAGAATATATTGTGGCTTGTTTTCCTTCTCAGTTACAGCAGTTGTCGAAGGTGTACTGGCAAAAAGAATAACTGCTTTTGCCTTCTTTGGCACATATGACACCAACGCAAACTTTATACCGAGAAAACCAAAGACTGTAGACTGTTCTGAGCGTTTGCGGTCTACTTTCAGCTCATTTGGCGCAAATGTGTTGTTTTGACGAACAGTACCAAGAAGAGCAAGACCTTTGAAAATGAAGTTCTTACCCAAATTTAATGATGTGAAAAATTGTCGCAGACTATGGTTCTACCCGTGTTCTCCCAATGGTAGACCAGTTTTTGAACGATACTCTCTCCTACATTGATTGCCCGACTTCCATTTGAACTCTTTCCGGCATAAATCTCGCTGTCCGGTATAAATTATCCCATACTTTGCAGACTTGGATAGGATATACTGTGTAAATTTAGTTCCTCCGCGATATGCAAATAGTTGCTCGTCCACAGTAATTCTCCCGATGGTTGATAGTGCCTGCGTAGATTACAGTTCATTTGGGTCCACAAACCAGAAATTGGAGCAGCCTTATCGCTTACCAACCGAGCAGCTCTAGTACACTGACTGTTAAATAGAATAAATTCTAAAATTTCCTTGAACCGATATTTGGCCATAGTTGCACGATAATAACAAACTGCTTCTGTACTCTACAAAACATCTATATCCTCATCGTTTGATTTATTTACGCGTCCAAGAACTTGCAAGAAAACCTTCGGTACCAAATGGGGGATGAGACCCAATGTCATCCATAAGATGTACACGGCTATCGTCAGGCCCATACTAACCTATGGCTCGATTGTATGGTGGAAGGCCATTGAGAAGACAAGCTACCTCAACTCTCTCTCTAGAGTACAAAAGATTGGCCTGTCTAGGAATTACAGGTGCACAACGATCGACGCCTCAGGCAGGCCTGGAGGTCATATTGAACCTCCTCCCCCTGGGCGAGTTCATGAAAACCACTGCAACCAAAGCGGCATTTCAACTTAAGGAAGCTAAACTTTGGAGGCACTGGACGTATGGACACGCCTCTATACTCACAAAGTATAGTCCTGAGGATCTCGCCACCACCTCCGATTACATCACCCCGGTAATAGATTTTCGGCAGAACATGTCATTCTCTTTTCCAAAAAGAGAAGAATGGGATTCGAACCACCCTTTTAGTGAACACGATATCCAGATCTTCACTGATGGATCCAAAATGGAGAATGCCATGGGAGCCGGAGTCTACTGTAATACACTACAAATATCCCTGTCATACAGACTTCCAGATTACTGTAGTGTCTTTCAAGCAGAAATTTTCGCGATCGAGAAAGCAGCTACGACAATCCAATCAAGGAACATCAATCCATCAAGGATTACAATCTTTGTGGACAGCCAGGCTGCGATAAAAGCACTTCGCAGCGAAACAACAAAAGCAAAATCTGTACTGAGCTGCCGGCAAGCTCTCATCAGAATCAGTCCTCCCCACAAGATGAATATCTGCTGGGTCCCCAGTCATCGTGACATAGAGGGAAACGAAATGGCAGACAGATTGGCTAGGGAGGGCTCTGAACTGGAAAGAAGTTCTGAGATTGGGTCGATCATGGCTCCAATCGGAGAATTCAAGAAGAAAATAAATGATTAAGCCAAAAATAACACAAATAACTCTTGGCCAAATAGAGACGACTGTGTTATCGCTCGCCATCTCTCGCTTAAACTCTGCGAAAAAAGGACCCAATCCCTACTTTCAATGAGTAAAAATGAAACTCGCATCTTAATAGGGGTCCTCACGGAGCATTGTTGTATAGGCACAATGGCCTTGCGACTAGGAATCCCGCACCCAGACTTCTGCAGAAGCTGTGGAGATGTCGAGGAAACAGAAACCATCAAGCATCTACTTTGCGAGTGTCCCAATCTCCAACAACGCCGACTTCGCCACATGGGAAGCAAAGGGCACGGAGAACTGCAAGAGCTCGTGGATGTACCGCTGATGGATCTTTTCAGATTTATACGGAGCACCGGTTGGTTCAACAAACCTTGCTCCAGTGCCTAAGATTCTATTGGTTTTGCCACAGTAGGTCCACAGACATAGGGAACCACAATAGACCAATAGGCCCCCGTGTAGGCAACGTCAGGTTGCCCTTCCCTTTTAACCTAACCTACGCCTCCAAAAAAAAAAAAAAAAAAACCAATGAAAGCCCTCCCATTCAATGTTTGTAACGCTATTCCACACCCTGTCTTTTGCGATGGGGTTTTGATTATTCCACTTTTGAAAAGTCTTCTGAAGTTTTTTCGTTAGTATCCATCAGAACTTACTCGAGCATTGATGGGGTAAATATTAAATCAAATACGGCGGACTCAATGAGCCCTTTGGTAGCTCGAGATTGGCCAACAGCGGTGCTACAAAACACATTATGAGCATTCATGCAAACTGTGTGATTAGTCAGATTGATAAGCCAGGCAGTATTGTCTTTTACAATCAACGTACCAGGACGCTGCTCAACAGCTGCTTCTTCCTCGAATTCCAAATCTTCGTCAAAATCTCCTTAAAAAAATAAATGATATTGGCCAAGCGGCCGCCGCCAGAGTTGATGACCAAACGGGCGCATTTATGGCATTTTCCATCACTCTTGCCAGAACTGGTCATTTGCCATACAGCCCATGCCGCAATCGATCTTTTGCGCACTAAATTCCCAAATCGTGTTATCAGTCGTCTTGGAGATGTCAATTGGCTGCCTCGGAGGTGCCCTTTGGACTTTTTTATGTGGGGAACCGTGAAAGGCCGATTTTATGCCAACAATCCGGAAACGATTCAAGCACTTAAGGCCAATATCATCCAAAGAAACCGTGAGCTACAGCCCGAAACCATCAAAATGGTCTTGGAAAATTGGAATGACAGAATGCGCTACTGCGAAGCCAACCGAGTCAGCCATTTAAACGACGTTGTGTTCCATAATTAATGGGAATGTTTTCCTCTAACTAATAAAGTCATAATACACGGAAAAAAGTTAATTTTGTTCATTTTATTGCATTTAAAAAAAAAAAAAAAACTTGTATTTGACCCACTCAGTATAAATATTTCAAGGCGTGGTAAAGTATTTTTATAATACTTATTCTTTAACCTTTCTGCATTGCCTCTTATAACAAAAAAAAAACTCAGCCCGTTGGGTCAAGTGCCTTACGTTGAGAAACACTGCGGTAGATATTAGAATGTCTGTTCCTTTTTTGATTTACTAGCTAATATCATTTAGTATTGGATGGTTTATTTTCACTTCTTGTTGCCAGGTTTCAAACATATTGGCAGCTTAGGATTGTCGCAATGTTATTGCTCTTTATCTATCTTATTCACTCTAGAAATGCTTTGGAATTTATTGAAAAATCATTTGAAATGAATTTCGTATATTTTACGTTTGATTGCGTTGCTTTAAAAAAAACGAAGTTTTCCCTTTTCAAAATCATAAAATTTTTGACAGCATTTAATATCGCACTTTTATTTGGCAAAATGAAAATATTTGTCTTGATAGGAATGTTGGAATTTTTATTTTCTTTAAGGCTCACACCCTACTCTTTGTCGTATTCGTAGCAGTATTTATTCCGCTTTAGTTGTCGGTAATTTCTCAAATGTCATGTCAAATGTCAATGCACCACAATGTCATGAAGGAATGTCTTTAAAAATCATTCGCTTCAATGATTTTACTATCTTTCGGCATATGTGGTTAAAGATCCAAAAACCCCATTCTTTTTATTTTCTCTTTTTTCGAATTGTGTCAATTTCTTAATTAAAAAACATTATGTTCCACTGTTGCATATGTTCATGGTCATGTCTGTATTAATTTGAACTTACATTTATGTTCAATATTGATTGTGATTTATAACACAATTCATTTTCATTAACATTCCTTGTTAGACTCGCTGGTGCATGGTGCGAACGTGGAGCACTTTACACTTTATCCCCCACTTTCTCAAATTTCGCTCATGCTGTGTACTCCAGAGCGTGTACAATAAATTATTTCACACACTTTCATTTAGGATTAAGCTTAATATTAACGATAAAAGCACTAGAGTGAGCCACCTACAACAGAAACTGGATTCGTGCCTTACTTCATAGTATTATAAATCAAATATTTCTGAAATTTACATGCTGTAATGTTGCACCCTTGAGTAGAGTTAATAAAAAGTTTTTTGTTTTTTTTTAACAATATTGCCTTTTTAATTAGTCGAAAATATTTTCAGTACTTTTTGAAATTTATTCAACCCAATACAATTCAAAAATTCAAATTTAGCATATTAACATTATTATTTATTAAGTTAGTTCTTCGATTTGAAGAACTTTTTCCTTTTCTGATGTGACAAAGTTGAAAAACTAATTTTTCCAAAATACAATGTCGTTGCATGGAATTGTTACTCGCTGAGTATAGTTGTTAAGAGAAAAGTTATGGTACGATAATTGAGGTAATGACGCAATGACTCCATGACTCCTTTGATCCAATGACAAAAATATAAAATGAATGACGTTATCAGGACGAAGAGAATCATAACTCTTCTTAAATGGAATTATTACTCGCTGAGAGGGCCGGTCCCCGCATCTGAAGGGGCCCCCAAATTCAGAATGAAAAGAAAAAATGAAACAAAAATGTTCAGATGAAAAATTTCTCCAGGATAATAAATGTAAAAATGCTGTCAATTAGTCTACATTTGGTGCCATCTAATGAGCAGTAGGAAACCTACAAAGGAAGAGGAAAGTTCAATTTCAATCAAAAATAGATTTTTCTCAATTTGTCAGTATTAGTTTTGAATGATCTTTTAGTATTGTCTTTAAAAGAGTCAAAAATTATCATAGGTCGACCATGTGACAAACTCATTTAAATCACCTTTCCATGCTGAACATAAATTCTGATATAGCTAGAAAATTAAACTCTCAAGTTGTAATAAATGCGTTTTCACAACAAAAAGCTAGAAAAGCAATAATTAAATAATGTTCCATCTAATATTAAACTATGTTTTAATAATAACTAATATTAAAAAAAAAAGCATTATATAATCATTTCCTTTTAAAATGGGGAGGGAGGCCCCAAAAACGTTCGTGTCCTGGGCCCCTAATGAGCTCTGAAAGGCCCTGGCGCTTAGTGAATAAACCACTTAGATGAAGAAGCAAGCCAAAACGAATACAAAAAGAATGAAATAAAAGCAATAATTAAAATATTAAAACAAACAAGTTAAAACAAACACAATAAAGAAAAACAAATAATTTAAAAAATAAAAACGCAAAAAACAAAGAAATACAAACATAAATTAAAAAAACAAATAATAATAAAAATAAACAAAAATTAAAATAAAATAATAATAATAAAAATAAAAACAGAAACCAAAATAAAAATCAAAATCAAAATACTTATACATACAAAAATAAAAATAACGTATTAACAAAATCAAAATTTTCTTTTAAAATAAAAATAAAAATGAGAATAAAAATAAAAATACAAATAAAAATCAAAATAAAAATAAAAATAAAAATAAAAATTAAAATAAAGATAAAAAAAACCAAAAATACAAATAAAAATAACGTATTACCAAAAAAAAACTAAATAAACAGATAAATAAAAATGAAAATAGAAGTAAAATTACAATTAAAAATTTAAAAAAAATTAAATGAAAATAAAAATATGTTAAATAATTTTATAAAATTAAAATCGAATCAAAATAAAAACCAAAGTCAAAATAGAAATTACAGTAAAATTAAAAATACAAAAATTATAATAAAAAAATAAAATAAAAAATAAAACAAAATATAAATAAAAAATTAAAAATAAAAATTCCAATACAAATACAATTACAAATACAAATTCAAATAAAACTATAAATAAGAAGAAAAAAGAATAATAAAAATAAAAAGGCAAAGACGAATAAAAATAAAACGAAGAATAAAAATAATAATAAGTATAAACATAAACATAAAAAACACGGTGGCGTCCGTGGCGTAGTTGGTTAAAGTGCGTGGCCGCTATGTCAACAAACTTGGAGACCCAGGTTCGAACCCCAGCAGCGACAGAAAATTATTTGAATTAAAATAATTTTTCTGTACGGCCGCCACCTCTCTGCAGACAATGGCAAACCTCAGAGAGTAAGCAAAATGCCATGTAAAGCTTCTTGAGAATAAGAACATTTCGTTCATCGCCGTTCGGAGTCGGCGTTAAGCCTGTAGGTCCATTTCTCGGTCAATTGTGTATAAACTTAATAACACGCACAACACAATTGATCCTAAGAAGCTAGGTCAAAGTCCCTTCAAGGGCTAAAATGGCCAGTTATTTATTTTTTTTATAAACATAAAAATAAAAATAAAAATGAAAATGAAAATGACAATGAAAATGAAAATGAAGATGAAAATTAAAACGAAAATGAACATGAAAATGGCAATGGATATGGAAATGGAAATGAAAATAAATGAAAGGAAATATAAAAAAAAATTGGAAAAATTAAATTAAAATCAAAATCAAAATCAAAATCAAAATCAAAATCAAAATCCAAATCAAAATCAAAATCAAAATCAAAATCAAAATCAAAATCAAAATCAAAATCAAAATCAAAATCAAAATCAAAATCAAAATCAAAATCAAAATCAATATCAAAATAAAAATCAAAATCAAAATCAAAATCAAAATCAAAATCGAAATCAAAATCAAAATCAAACTCAAACTCTAACTCTAACTCTAACTCTAACTCTAACTCTAACTCTAACTCTAACTCTAACTCTAACTCTAACTCTAACTCTAACTTTAACTTTAACTCTAACTCTAACTCTAACTCTAACTCTAACTCAAAATCAAAATCAAAATTAAAATCAAATCAAAATAGAAAAAAAAGAAAAAGAAAAAGAAAAAGAAAAGAAAAAGGAAATGGAAAAAGATAAGGAAACGACATAAAGGAAAAGGAAAAGGAGAAGGAAAAAGGAAAAGGATAAGGAAAGAACAAAAAGAAATAATAAATAAAAAATAACTTAAAATAAAATAAAATAAAATAAAAATAAAAATAAAAATAAAAATAAAAATAAAAATAAAAATAAAAATAAAAATAAAATAAAAATAAAATAAAAATAAAATAAAAATAAAATAAAAATAAAATAAAAATAAAATAAAAAATAAAATAAAAATAAAATAAAAATAAAATAAAATAAAAATAAAATAAAAATAAAATAAAAATAAAATAAAAAATAAAATAAAAATAAAATAAAAATAAAATACAAATAAAAAAAAAATAAAAATAAAATAAAAATAAAATAAAAATAAAATAAAAATAAAATAAAAATAAAAATAAAATAAAAATAAAATAAAAATAAAAATAAAATAAAAATAAAATAAAAATAAAATAAAAATAAAATAAAAATAAAATAAAAATAAAATAAAAATAAAATAAAAATAAAATAAAAATAAAATAAAAATAAAATAAAAATAAAATAAAAATAAAATAAAAATAAAATAAAAATAAAATAAAAATAAAATAAAAATAAAATAAAAATAAAATAAAAATAAAATAAAAATAAAATAAAAATAATATAAAAATAAAATAAAAATAAAATAAAATAAAAATAAAAATAAAACAAAAATAAAATAAAAATAAAAATAAAAATAAAAATAAAATAAAATAAAATAAAATAAAATAAATATAAAAATAAAATATAAATATAAATAAAAACAAAAATAAAATAAAAATATATATAAAAATAAGAACAAAAATAAAATAAAAATAAAAATAAAAACACAAAAAGGAAAAGTAAAAATGAAAACAAAATTATGAAAAGGATCCAAATCGAAATGAAGATGAGGAGAAGGTTAAAAGACGAATGAAACTAGAATTTAGACAAGAACTAGGACCAAAATATAAGAATTAAGAGAAAAGATTAAAAAAAAGATTATTACAAAGAAAAAACAAAGAAAGAACCAAGGGCCAAGATTCAGAAAAGGATTGGGAAAAGAACTAGAACAAGGATTGGGACAAGAATTAGAAAAAGGACTGTGACAAGAATGTGGCCTCCATGGCGTAGTTGGTTAAAGTGCGTGGCCGCTATGTCAAAGAACCTGGAGACCCAGGTTCGAACCCCAGCAGCCACAGAAAATTATTTGAATTAAAATGATTTTTCTGTACGGCCGCCACCTCTCTGCAGACAATGGCAAACCTCAGAGAGTAATCAAAATACCATGTAAAGCTTCTTAAGAACAAGAACATTCCGTTCATCGGCGTTCGAAGTGGGTGTTAAATCTGTAGGTTCGGTTCTCGGTCAATTGTGTACAAACCTAATAACACGCACAACAGTTATTTATGTTTTTTTATTTATTTTATTGCGACAAGAATAAGGACAAGGACTCAAACAAGGACTAGGACAAAGATTTCGACAAGGATTGCATAAAGAAGCGGAACAACGTTTATTGAAGATATATGAACAAGGATTAGGACAAGAGCTAAGACATGCTTTAAAACAAGGATTTGGACAGAGCTAACGTGTAAAAACTATCTAAGGTAAAAAAAATAATAGTTATAAGGAACAAGTTTAAGAACAAGGAAAAAGAATATAGCTAGGAATAATGACTGGAAAAAAATACATTTCACGTCAGAATACTTCCGGATGCATCAATGACGTGATCACTGCTACTTTTTTGTAATCTATTTAAATCTCTCAGCACCCTGTTTTCCAATATGTGCAGCTTTATTTGGGCAATAGCGTCTCGAATGTTAGCCTCGAGCTCGTCCAAAGTGGTTGGCTTGTTAGCGAAGACTAAGGACTTAACGTAGCCCCAGAGAAAATAATCGAGGATTGTCAAGTCGCATAATTGCAGCAGCGAATTGATGAACGCTCGTCGTGAAATGATCCGATCGCCAAATTACTCCCTCACCACTTCGAGCGTTGTGTTGCTTGTATGGCATGGGCATGCAGCGCCGTTTTGTTAGAACCACGGCTCGTTAGATCTCGTTAAATCGATGTTGTCAAGCTCTGGCCACAGAAAGTCGATTAACATAGCTCTATTGGCGGAACATTAACGGTAACGCTGTCTTTTTCCTCATTTTAAAAGAAATAAGGTTCTATGATGCCCCATTAACCGCAATGCCTGGTCGAACCCTTGTGGATTGTGGTCGTTCCAAAAGCAGCACTTTTGCTAGCTTCCGATCGCTGGCCAAAATCCTGATCTCCCGCCAACATTTCTATCGTCCAATTAGCGAACTTACGACGTCCTTCGTCGTTCGGCTACAATTCTAGCGCCAGCACAATCTTATAGGGATATAGGCCCAAATCCAACCGCAAAATAAGCCTGGTTAGCTCTCCGGCGATGCCCAATGATTGACGCCAAAACGTTAGTTTTTTGTCTTCTTGGATACTGGCCGCTACGGCGGCTATATTTTCTTCACTTGCACCAATCTCTGACTGGTTGGTGACTTTAGATCCAATAGAGTGGACTCACGCTCAAACTTTTCCACAGTGCGACGAATTGCCTGCGCACTAAAGCCATGATGACGACTGACTTTTATTGCTATCTGGTCACCCTTTATGCTTCGAGCCTTTTCCGGTTGCTCTTGAGAACTGCTCGAAGTTGTTGAAATATTGTTTGTGCTCACGAAAGCAAACTTTATAAGAAGATATGGAGTATTTTTCGATTGAGGATGCTGGGTTTTCATTCCCTGGTAGACAACCCGTTGCACGCAGTGAATTGTGTGCAAATAAAGCGCTTATTTATTCAGTGTGCACACAAGAGATGACCAGATATACTGTTGCCATGTCGCATCAACATATAAGAATGCATTGAGTGCGTATGTGTGGTGCAATGCTTTGACAATCCATCTCCATTTTTATTGTCAACTCACTGTCGCACGACTGATGCACTTACAAAACTGCTGAGTTGGTGATTTATTTATTCATCGCTGTTGAATTTTCATGAAATTGTTATGATTTTTTATTTATTTTCTTCGATTTTTATTGCATGCAATTCATATCCATTTAGCAGCGAAATGTTGCTCATGAATGTGTTATATGTTGACTTAACACAGTTGTATATGGATGTGTGGTTGTGTGTGTGTGTTTTTTTTTTTTTTTTTTTTTTTTTTTTTTTTTTTTTTTTTTTGTTAAGACGACAGGAGGGAATCTTTTATAGACAAATGGAAGCTCGTACTTCCAAATAGTGTCAGAGTCCCTGGTATGGTATACTGACTAAACCACTCCTTACTTTTCTCTCCTCATGCAAGACCCTACGGAACCACCAATCGAGGCATTACTTCGTAAGGCAGGATTGAGTATGTTTACTCATCTACGATTCTTCGCTTCTTCTTAACAAGGAAACGTTTTGCAGATCATGCTTGTTTATATTCCAAAGCGATGATGTGCTGTGCTTAATATGCAATGACGCGTTGTAGGCTCATCGTGATGATGATGCATCAGATGGAGACCGCCTCGGGAAATGGTCCCTAGCCGAAGACGCTGACGGTGCTAACGACTGCGGTCTCTTCTTGGAGAGGGGATTTCGGGGGGAGGCCGCTTCGGGAAATGGTCCCTTGACGAAGACGCTGACGGTGCTATCGACAGCGGCCTTTTCTTGGAATGGCATCACTTCGGGCATATGAATCCCTAGACGAAGACGCAAGGTACAATCGACTGCAATACCTTCCAAGATGAGCGCAGGGCTTCATCACCCCCTAACCTCTGATCTTCAGCAAATCTGCACGGTGCGGCCTACCAACTTTGTCTATAGCATAGAGTCTGCAGTTGATCTGCGCAGTCTTTCTACACGACGCAGTTCTTTGGTTATGGCGCATGCCATATTGCCTACTGAGATCCAGTTTTCTTCAGAGTTAAGCATAATGCCCACGAGAGTTTCCACTGTTGGTGACCTCCCTAGGTTATTGCTTAGCTCTAGTCTTTCGGCGTTAAATTTCGGACAGACGAAGAAGACATGTTCGGCGTCTTCAATAACACTTCCAGCACAGAAACTGCAAAACGGATTTTCGTCGTGCTTGAATCTATAAAAGTACGACTTAAAGCACCCATGACCAGTTAGTATTTGGGTGAGGTAGTAATCTACCTCACCATGACGCCTGTTAAGCCACGGTTCCAAATTTGGAATTAGGCGGTGCGTCCATCGTCCGTTCTGTGATGCCTCCCAGCGCGTCTGCCACACTGCTACACTGCGGTCTCGCGCTATCCTACGTTTGGAGGATTTAGGCAATTCGAGTGGAAGCGAATCGTATGTCACGTTCTCGTTCACCAGAAGGTCTATAGGGGGAGAACCCGCAATAACCAGCGCTGCATCCGAGGAGACAGTTCGAAACGCACTACATACTCTAAGTGCACAGATACGATACACCGATTCCATGCTTCGTAAGTAGGAGCTGAATCTGGTTGCCTCGGCCCATATGGGGGCTGCGTACAAAAGTATTGATCTGACGACAGTGACTATGATCTTTCTACGGGTTTGTCTAGGACCTTTGGTATTCGACAAAATTCTTGTTAGCGCTGCAGCTGCGCTTCCCGCTTTTCCACTTGCGTATAAAAGATGCTGCTTAAAGTTAAGCCTATGATCTATCATAACGCCAAGGTATTTAACGAATGGTTTCGATACAATTGTATGTTCACCAACCGATATTCTAGCGGTCTCAACGACTTTTCTGCTGCTTATTAGCACTGCCTCGGTTTTGTGCTCGGCCAAACTGAGACCCGCTGTATTCAGCCACTGCCGCACTGCTATAACCGCTTGGTTGCACTTGTCTTCAACTTCGTGCAAATGCTTTGCTACTACTATGAGGGCAATATCATCTGCGAACCCGATAATATGAGCCCTCTCTGGCAGCTGTAGACGTAGTATTCCGTCATACATTATGTTCCATAGGACTGGACCCAACACTGATCCTTGTGGGACTCCGCCAGTAACTTTATACTTTTCAGTACCCCCTTCTGTTTCGTAGTAGAGAATTCTATCCTCGAGGTAATCTCGAATGATTCTACGAAGGTAGAAGGGAACGCTAAAGCGCGCAAGAGCTTCCAGTATTCTGGTCCAATTCGCAGAATTGAATGCGTTTTTTATGTCGAGTGTTGTAACTAGACAGTACTCTTTGTCACCGTACAACCACCGAGTTCCTGAGATTGCCTGGAGTGCAATTTTTTTCACCGCTCCAATTGCATCTATTGTGGACCGAGCTTTGCGGAAACCATACTGTTGGTTGGAAAGATCTCCGGCATCTTCTATTGACGCACCCAGTCTATTGCTTATCAATCGTTCTAGGATTTTGCCGGCAGTATCGAGCATACAAAGTGGACGATAGGCCGATGGATCCTCTATGGAACTAGTATTCTTCGGGATCAACACAAGTCTTTGTCGCTTCCACATTGGTGGGAAGACGCCATCTTTTAGGCATGTGTTGTAGAGGTCAACGAAAACCTCTATTTTCTGCTCTATCGCAATCTTGAGCACCTTATTTGGGACTCCGTCAGGTCCGGGGGCTTTATTGTCTTCAACTTCTTTGGCTATTTTTAGGAGCTCCTCATTGGTTACATTTTGAAAATTTTGTAACTCTGCTTCAACTTCTCTGTTTAGTGCTGGCGTGTCGGGTTGTTGTGGAAATAGTGTGTGGACTATGTTCCTCAGCAGTATGGGACACGTAGGTGTTGGTTGCCTAAACGAAGAGAGCTTCTTCATAACGAGCTTATATGCAAGGCCCCAGGGCTGCTGTTCAGCGTCGTTGCAGATTTGGTTGAAACAATGGGATTTACTCATTTTTATTGCCTTTCTAAGTTGGGTTCTTGCGGCTTTGAAAAGCCACTGGTTTGGTAGAAATTCATCTGTGCCTCTCGAGCGATAGTATGTACGTCTCGCTCTTATGCAGCACCTTCGCAGGCTTGAAATTTCATCAGTCCACCAGTAGACTGGCGCCGGGTGATTGTTGCCTCTACCTTTTCTAACCATCGCGGCGTCGCATGCTCTTATTACGGTCTTCATCACTTGCGAGGCCTTGTCTCTAGCGTGTGTGTGTGTGTGTTTTTTTTTTTTTTTTTTTTTTTGTTAAAGACGACAGGAGGGAATCTTTTATAGACAAATGGAAGTCCGTACTTCCAAATAGTGTCAGAGTCCCTGGTATGGTATACTGACTAAACCACTCCTTACTTTTCTCTCCTCCTGCAAGACCCTACGGAACCACCAATCGAGGCATTACTTCGTAGGGCAGGATTGAGTATGTTTACTCATCTACGATTCTACGCTTCTTCTTAACAAGGAAACGTTTTGCAGATCATGCTTGTTTATGTTCCAAAGCGATGATGTGCTGTGCTTAATATGCAATGACGCGTTGTAGGCTCATCGTGATGATGATGCATCAGATGGAGACCGCCTCGGGAAATGGTCCCTAGCCGAAGACGCTGACGGTGCTAACGACTGCGGTCTCTTCTTGGAGAGGGGATTTCGGGGGGAGGCCGCTTCGGGAAATGGTCCCTTGACGAAGACGCTGACGGTGCTATCGACAGCGGCCTTTTCTTGGAATGGCATCACTTCGGGCATATGAATCCCTAGACGAAGACGCAAGGTACAATCGACTGCAATACCTTCCAAGATGAGCGCAGGGCTTCATCACCCCCTAACCTCTGATCTTCAGCAAATCTGCACGGTGCGGCCTACCAACTTTGTCTATAGCATAGAGTCTGCAGTTGATCTGCGCAGTCTTTCTACACGACGCAGTTCTTTGGTTATGGCGCATGCCATATTGCCTACTGAGATCCAGTTTTCTTCAGAGTTAAGCATAATGCCCACGAGAGTTTCCACTGTTGGTGACCTCCCTAGGTTATTGCTTAGCTCTAGTCTTTCGGCGTTAAATTTCGGACAGACGAAGAAGACATGTTCGGCGTCTTCAATAACACTTCCAGCACAGAAGCTGCAAAACGGATTTTCGTCGTGCTTGAATCTATGAAGGTACGACTTAAAGCACCCATGACCAGTTAGTATTTGGGTGAGGTAGTAATCTACCTCACCATGACGCCTGTTAAGCCACGGTTCCAAATTTGGAATTAGGCGGTGCGTCCATCGTCCGTTCTGTGATGCCTCCCAGCGCGTCTGCCACACTGCTACACTGCGGTCTCGCGCTATCCTACGTTTGGAGGATTTAGGCAATTCGAGTGGAAGCGAATCGTATGTCGCGTTCTCGTTCACCAGAAGGTCTATAGGGGAAGAACCCGCAATAACCAGCGCTGCATCCGAGGAGACAGTTCGAAACGCACTACATACTCTAAGTGCACAGATACGATACACCGATTCCATGCTTCGTAAGTAGGAGCTGAATCTGGTTGCCTCGGCCCATATGGGGGCTGCGTACAAAAGTATTGATCTGACGACAGTGACTATGATCTTTCTACGGGTTTGTCTAGGACCTCTGGTATTCGACAAAATTCTTGTTAGCGCTGCAGCTGCGCTTCCCGCTTTTCCACTTGCGTATAAAAGATGCTGCTTAAAGTTAAGCCTATGATCTATCATAACGCCAAGGTATTTAACGAATGGTTTCGATACAATTGTATGTTCACCAACCGATATTCTAGCGGTCTCAACGACTTTTCGGCTGCTTATTAGCACTGCCTCGGTTTTGTGCTCGGCCAAACTGAGACCCGCTGTATTCAGCCACTGCCGCACTGCTATAACCGCTTGGTTGCACTTGTCTTCAACTTCGTGCAAATGCTTTGCTACTACTATGAGGGCAATATCATCTGCGAACCCGATAATATGAGCCCTCTCTGGCAGCTGTAGACGTAGTACTCCGTCATACATTATGTTCCATAGGACTGGACCCAACACTGATCCTTGTGGGACTCCGCCAGTAACTTTATACTTTTCAGTACCCCCTTCTGTTTCGTAGTAGAGAATTCTATCCTCGAGGTAATCTCGAATGATTCTACGAAGGTAGAAGGGAACACTAAAGCGCGCAAGAGCTTCCAGTATTCTGGTCCAATTCGCAGAATTGAATGCGTTTTTTATGTCGAGTGTTGTAACTAGACAGTACTCTTTGTCACCGTACAACCACCGAGTTCCTGAGATTGCCTGGAGTGCAATTTTTTTCACCGCTCCAATTGCATCTATTGTGGACCGAGCTTTGCGGAAACCATACTGTTGGTTGGAAAGATCTCCGGCATCTTCTATTGACGCACCCAGTCTATTGCTTATCAATCGTTCTAGGATTTTGCCGGCAGTATCGAGCATACAAAGTGGACGATAGGCCGATGGATCCTCTATGGAACTAGTATTCTTCGGGATCAACACAAGTCTTTGTCGCTTCCACATTGGTGGGAAGACGCCATCTTTTAGGCATGTGTTGTAGAGGTCAACGAAAACCTCTATTTTCTGCTCTATCGCAATCTTGAGCACCTTATTTGGGACTCCGTCAGGTCCGGGGGCTTTATTGTCTTCAACTTCTTTGGCTATTTTTAGGAGCTCCTCATTGGTTACATTTTGAAAATTTTGTAACTCTGCTTCAACTTCTCTGTTTAGTGCTGGCGTGTCGGGTTGTTGTGGAAATAGTGTGTGGACTATGTTCCTCAACAGTATGGGACACGTAGGTGTTGGTTGCCTAAACGAAGAGAGCTTCTTCATAACGAGCTTATATGCAAAGCCCCAGGGCTGCTGTTCAGCGTCGTTGCAGATTTGGTTGAAACAATGGGATTTACTCATTTTTATTGCCTTTCTAAGTTGGGTTCTTGCGGCTTTGAAACGCCACTGGTTTGGTAGAAATTCATCTGTGCCTCTCGAGCGATAGTATGTACGTCTCGCTCTTATGCAGCACCTTCGCAGGCTTGAAATTTCATCAGTCCACCAGTAGACTGGCGCCCGGTGATTGTTGCCTCTACCTTTTCTAACCATCGCGGCGTCGCATGCTCTTATTACGGTCTTCATCACTTGCGAGGCCTTGTCTCTAGCATAGCCAGTTGCAGACATACCTGCGAGCATGACCTCTAGAACGCCGGTATCCAGAGTGCTTTCTTTGTATCTCCTCTGGTTTTTGCACACCCTTCTTATGACGGAGTCTCCCGTGCTGAATAGGATTGCGTGATGATCGCTTCCAGTGTAGTGTTCGCTTACTTGCCAGGCAGTTTTTGGCAATAGGCTGCTACTCACAAAAGTAAGGTCAATTATGGAACCCATTCCAGCTCTTTCAAATGTGTTTTGCTGTCCAGAGTTCAGCGTGACGATATCTAAGATCGCAAACGCCTCCAGAAGTGCTTGACCTCTCGAATTTGATCTTGGGCATCCCCAGTCAGTTGACCATGCATTGAAGTCACCCGCGATAACTATTGGGTGTCTTCCGACAGCGTCATCTGCTATTTCTTCTAGAACATTCGTGGCTTCTTGTAGAGTAAGGCTTGGGGGTAGGTAGCAGCTATAGACATAGAGTCCACCCAGTCTAGCCCTCACGAAGTAGTTCATAGATTTTGTGTCTCTAATTTGCTGCTGTCGTTGGCCACAGTACCATATGGATGTTTTCCCAGATCTATCACTGATCTGGTCACCGGAGTTCCTAGTACGATAGGGTTCGCTGAGGATGGCAACATCGGCGTTTACATCCCGTACGTTTTGCTTCAAGAGATCATGTGCAACTTCGCAGTGGTTGAGATTAAGCTGATAAAACCTTATCGTGCTTTAGTCTCTCGCAAAGCCTTCTGGTAAAACGGACATTTGATGCTCGTTGTCGCGTGCTTTGTGTCAGACTTCTTATGTCTTACGCAGAGTCTGCATATTGCTGCGTTTTCGCATGCTTTGGCTCGATGGCCCAAGCTGCCACACCTAAAGCAGGACTTTGAGCAGTCTTCTTCGCTCTTGCACTTTGATGCAGCATGGCCGAAGTCCATGCATTTAAAGCATCTCATGGGTTGTATTTTAGGCCTTATGCGGCACACAACCCATCCTATTCTAATTTTGCCTGCTTTAGTCAGCTTTGAGGCGCTTTCGGGTGGCAAACTAATTGTTGCTGTTTGGGTGCCTCCATATGCTCTGCGTAGGCTGAGTATGTTGGATGGTGACACCTTCAATTCAGCAAATTGGTGTTTTAGTGCCTCAAGCACTTCCTCTTTCGTTGTGACCTCATCGATATCTTTTATCTCTATTTGGATAACTTCGGTGAGGATTTTGACTTCGGCATTAGTTCCGAGTACCGTTTGTACTGCGTTTTGGAACTTTCCGGAGGCAGGGTCCGAGGTTTTCTCCAGGAGAAGTAGGAGCTCTCCCTTGGCCGTTTTCCTTACGCCGCAGACATTTTGGCTTAGCTCTTTTAATTGGGGTTCAGCCTTCACCTGTCTGAGGATATCCGCATAGGAAGCTGCGCCTGTCGTTTTTATTACGATGGCGTCCTTTCGCGGTGGCCTCCTCACTTTCCTTCGTTTTTTTCGAACTTTTGTCCACTTCCGGTTCTGGACAGTGCTCTCGTGTGGGGTAGCAATCTTTTCAGTTGCTTTCGGCAGTTGCTTCTGGCTAGCTTTGTCAACTGCACCCCGTTTCACCGCTTCCTCACGTGGTGGGTTCTCCTTTTTATGCTCACTCACGCTGGCCTTCGAATGGGCCTGGAGGATTTTGTCCCCAGCAATCTGAACCGTACCTTGACCTTGAAGAGACGTTTTATGCTTCCTCTTCTTGGCGGATGGTGTCGGCGATTGGGGGTCACGTTGTTCTCCCCTTGCTCTCTTGGTAGAGCTAGTTCCTGACGTAGGAAGCATTGTGGACTCTGTTTGAGTCTCCACACTCTGCCTTTGTCGTGGTTGCGATGGTTTTGCTTTGGCGGCATCTTGTTGGTGCCGCTCTTTGCATGCCTTCTGGTGCAATGCTGCAATTTCGTCCACGAGGTCTCTTATAGGCTGGTGGATGCTTCGTCGAGGGGGGGCCATCATTTCCACGAGCTTCCGAATTTTGACGGAAAGAACATCATTTTCCGACGTTTCTTGCTCGTAGTTTGCTGGTGGCGTTGATAGAGCTGGTGGTGATGAGCGTGTACGCTCATGTGCTCTATCGGCCGCTTTCTGGGGAGAACGCGCAACCCTTGGAGTACCCTTGAAGGGGTTCTGAGTCTCCCAGCTATATGAGGAACCGGGAGTACTACCTCTTTCGTTATTGCTTGTAGCATTATCTGCTACGGCAGCCAAGTTAGCCACCACCGTAGCATTGCGGTAATTTGATGACGACGACTGGGAGCCCGCTTGCTCACTCCCTACAGCCGCCGATGCTCTCTTAAAAAGAGTGTTGGATGGAATGTTGGTTGGGGCCTCCAGAATCTTTGCCCCGACCGTGGGAGTTCCCACGGGTGGATTTCCACTACTGTGGTTACCACCTGGAGTATTTATGTTTTTAGCCGACATTCTACTCAATGGTTTTTTTTTCTCAGGGTGACCTTCCCCTATCCTTTTATACCTACGGACAGGTATTAAAACTGCCGACCGTTACGGTACAGACGCAGACCAGGGAGCCGCTCATTCTGAGTCAGACGCGCCTGGATTTTGTGTTAACTAGGGTCCGCGGGTTCGTAAAGCCCGAAGGATTGTTCTGAGAACTGATCCCCCCTTGCGGGTGTGTGTGTGTGTGTGTGTGTGTGTGTGTGTGTGTGCTGTGGGTGATTTTATGCAATGTTTACTGAAGTCATAAAATGTACGCGTTTTTACAGCGTGTTTACGCAGCATTGTATATAAAGCGCATTTTATTGTTTATTGTCGCTGTAAGTGTGCTAATATGCGCGACTGTCTAACCGTCTATCTGTCCGTCCGTCTGGCCTTCAGTCTTTGTATGTGTGGATTATTTTGATATGTATTGCGACTTAATAAGTTATGAACACATCTTTGCAGTAGTATTTGTAAGGTTTTCACTGAGCACTTTTATCGTATTCTTATTCGCTGTAATATTTTGACATTTTGCCAAAAATCCAAGCTAGTTCTTTTAAATTTTTTTTTGCTTGTTCTGCCTTAGCATATGTTCTTAGTTTTGTTTGTTTATGTGCGTTTTTATTTTCACTTTTTTTATGGTACATAAATTGTCAAATAAATGGATTAAGTATTTAATATAAACATCATTTGGCTAAAACAAATAAACCATGTTTTGATGCTTAATTATTATATGCAGTATTTAAAAAAAAAAACTTAAATTTTATTTAGTGTAATCTGTCCCTTTGTCCCACTAAAACTTTGTGGAGAAATATACGTAATCGTGGAGTGAAGAAATATAATTCCCCTGTATGTAATATTGATCCGGACTTATTAAATGATTTTTTTTATACCCCTACGTTTTAACGGGGTATATTAATTTTGTCACTCCGTTTGTAACGCCCATAAGGAGGCGTGGTAGATATAGAAAAGTGTATATATTCTTGATCAGCATCACCACCCGAGTCGATTTAGCCATGTCCGTCCGTCCGTCTGTCCGTCTGTCTGCCTGTGATTACGATTACAGCCGTAATGTTCAAGCTATCATCACGAAATTCGATATTTAAGCTTGTACCTAAAAAATAAAGGTCAAGTTCGAAAATGAGCCAAAGCGGATAAAAACCACGCCTACCTCCCATACAAAGTGTCTTTATCAACACAGTAAAATCTCTTACAATTCCACAAAAATTAATATATGGACTTGAAATTTTGCACATGAGCTTTACTATTTAATATACACTCTGAATATGAAATTCAATCAAATCGAGTGAAAACCACACCAACCTCCCATACAAAGTGACTTTGTCAAAAAACAAAAGAGAATATTTTCTGTTAAAACTATGACGAAAATGTTTTTACAAATAAAAATTTTTTGACTGCTTAAGACTTTGAATATATTTCAATTCGGACGTAGGGGTATTTTAACTTCGGCCCAGTCGAAGATCATTTCTTACTAGTTTTTAGGTAATACTGCTCCTGTTAGTAACAATATGACTTTACTTAGCTATTTTCATGTTCCAGATTTTCTTGAGTTCATACTTATTAGTGAACTTGATTTTATGAATTGTGTTATGCAAATAAAATCAAATGCTTTAGGTGAAGTTGGTATTCCCATCAAATTTATAAAACTTATACTTCCTCATATAATAAGTCCTCTAACGCATATTATTGATCATTGCTTTATATCTCCCTCATTCCCTCTGGAAAATTGCAACTGTCTTGCCGGTTGCAAAAAAATCGAACCCTTCTGGATCTAATGGTTTTAGGCCAATAAGCATTTTATCCCCTTTATCTAAAGTATGTGAAAAACTTTTAAGCCTTCAAATCAATAAATCTCTTTACGCAAATAAACTCTTATCTCCATATCAATCAGGTTTTCGGATAGGGCACGGGTGTTCTTCGGCAGTCTTTCGACAAAGTTAGTCACTTACACTATGTTACAAAATTATTAACACCCCTGCTAAATATTTGATTTTCCAGAAAAATGTTGAAACAATAGGTCTCATGCATAAAAGCGAGAAATTACTTTTTACTCGATATTTTGAGAATTTACTTGTTGTCGTAAGCATAAAAAGTTATTTACTCGTTAGAAAGATCTCGCTCATTGAGATGGATCTCAAGGCCTGAGAAACTTCTTAAAATGAACGCTCTTTATGAGAAATTTCTCAAAATGGTATGCATAATCATGAGATGAAGCTGACATGTCTGAGAACTTTCTCGGTAAATGTTGAGTCTCCTATGAAGTGATCTCACAGTTTATTTCAAGCAACTGAAATGGCAGAATACTTTCGCGTTTATAGTACTAAAAAATATATAAGCTGCATAGACATCTTAAAGAATGTAGCAGTAAATTTATATTTCGTTTTAATAAAGAAAACATCGATTGGTTAGCAGAGCATTTCCTAGGGCCAACATTGGAACCGCTTGGTGGAGCTCTTACTAATTCTAAAAAAATGGGAGTATATTTAAGATTTTTGGCTGATCCTGGATTTCAAAATGGAATTGGTGAGGACATAGGAATTCATCAGTCTCTAGGACAATTCGAAACCTTTCAAGTGCTTCTTTTTTTTAATTTGTGCACCGGCAGATTAGATTTCTGTAGTAAAATTTGAGTTTTTTTTAACTCATCAATTAGAAATTATACTTACCATCTTATTATTTTTATAATTTAATAAACTACAGTTTTGTTCACTTCCAGATTCGCTTTCGGACATTTTTTTTTAAATTTTATGAAGCAATTTTAACGATTAATTGCTTTAGCTTGCTTTAAATAAACTAAAGCTCAACTGAAGCTTTAAGATCGATCTCACTTATGTTGAGTTGTTTGTCATGAGCTTGATCTCCTTTTTATGCATACAATTTTGAGACTGCGACTGAGAATGTTCTTATGACTCACTTCTTGAGATTGATATTACACGAATGATCTCAGAGAAACATCTCATTTTTATGCATTAGACCCAATATTTTGTTAAAACTTCCAAAAAAATATATTTATTTCATTAAAACAATACCGAACAATAACGAAAAATCAACAATTCATTTTTCTAAGAAAAATTCTTTTACAAAAACAAAAACAAAATTAATTTTTTGACGCATCAAAAATATTCACACCCTTCATTTAATATCGAGTATGACGCCTTTTGCCTCTATAACTACCTGGCATCTTCTAGGCATTGACTACAAGGCATTTTGTGAATTCTGAAGGAATTTTATTCCATTCCTGTAAAATAATTTCCTTTAAATTTGAAAGATTTGTCGGTTTTTGTGTAGCACATACTTTTTTCACGTGAGCCCACAAGTGCCCGATTGCATTGAGGTCTGGTGATTGAGCAGGCCAATCCAGAACTCGTATTTGCTTTTCTAGAAGCCACTGGGTAACCAATTTGGCTGTATGTTTCGGATTTCCATCCTGTTGAAAAGTATACGAGTCCGCGATATCCATCTTATCTGCACTTGAGGCGGGACTATTTTCTAAAATATTTTTGTACATCTCTTTGTTCATTATGCCGTCTATAAAACTTGGTTTTTCAACTCCATTCCAACTCCATTCCATGACATGCAACCCCAGATCATTAGCCTTCCTAATGTTTGTAAGAAAATTATTGTCATTTAAATTAAAACAATATATTTTATTTTTATTTAAATAAATACGGTGCTTACCATCACCATGTTTGACTGTGGGGCACAAACATTCCCTTTTGTAGCGTTCTCCTGGAATTCTCCAAACTCTTATTATTTCGTCGGAGCCAAATAAAAGGATTTTGGTTTCATCAGACCAAATTATTTGCTTCTACTGCTCAAGTGTCCACGTGGCTTTTTCTCGCGCCTACTGAAGTCTCTGTTTTTGGTTTTTTTCGATATGAAAGGCTTTTTAAGCGCAGTTTTTCCCTTGAATCCGCAAGTTTTATACGACGTCGTACAGTATGACTCGAAATATCAATTTTAAATGCGCTATTTATTTCGGCTGTTAGTTTTTGAGCAGAAATTCGGGGATATTTTTTTACTTCTCTCACAATTGCTGCATCTACTCTTGTTGGAGTTTTTGACGTAGAATACGTCATTCTCGGAGGTAAGTAGGGTGGTTGATAGTGATCAGGTGTCGGTATTTACATTACTTTTTGGGCCTTTGGTGGGCCTAAAGTACTGATCGTACAATGTTGATGTTAGCACTTGTTGGTCTGCTTGATCCTCAATGCGACAAAAATTCATGTTAGAACTCTCTAACTTATATAAATTTTACACAATTACATGAAATGTAAAGCCAACATTTGATGTTTTTGTTTGCTTAAACTTGCTACCTATTTATCGACAGTTTCCGGTTTTATCGACAAAACCATAAAATTTGTATGGGAGCCCCCCTAAGGAGTGGTCTGAGGGAATAGGTGTCAAAGGAAAAAATGTTCCTTTTGCAAAAGTAATGGGGGTCAGTCATAAATATTAACCCTCTTGGGCACTCTCTTAAAGGTCATATGCTCAGGTGTATGGAATAAATAAACAAAAACCATAAAATTTGTATGGGAGCTCCCCTAAGGAGTGGTCGGAGGCAATAGGTGTCAAAGGAACAAATGCTCCTTTTGCAAAAGTAATGGGGGTCAGTCATACATATTAACCCTTTCCGGCACAAAAACCATAAAATTTGTATGGGAGCTCCCCTAAGGAGTGGTCGGAGAGAATAGGTGTCGAAGCCAAAAATGTTCCTTTTGCAAAAATAATGGAGGTCAGTCATACATATTAACCCTTTCCGGCACAAAAACCATAAAATTTGTATGGGAGCCCCCCTAAGGAGTGGTCGGAGAGAATAGGTGTCGAAGCCAAAAATGTTCCTTTTGCAAAAATAATGGAGGTCAGTCCTACTTATGAACCCTTTCCGGCGCTCTCTTAAAGGTCATATGCTCAGGTGTATGGAATAAATATACAAAAACCATAATATTTGTAAGGAAGCCCCCCTAAGGAGTGATCGGAGGGAATAGGTGTCAAACGCAAAAATGTTCCTTTTGCAAAAGTAATGGGGGTCGGTCATACATATTAACCCTCTCCGGCACTCTTTTAAATGTCATATGCTCAGGTGTATGGAATAAATATTTTGCTAAATAGTTTTTAAAAAAGAATCAAAAGCGAATTGACTAATTCTACTTCTTGTGTTACGACATAGTCGAAACTACTGTATCTTTTTTCTTCCGACCTCTTCCATTAATATTTTGAACTGTTTTTGTTTTTTTATACTTTGTCACTAAACTTGCCACAGTGTTCTTGTTCAGATTTAAAATTTGACTAATTTTTTATATTCAAGTCCATTTTTATGCAGTTCGATAACTTTATTTCTTAATTCTATGCACAATTCTTTTGTTTTTGCCATTATAATGCATTCGACAGCTTCAGCACAAATGCATTGACCTTGCAACATTAGTTTATTGCCAAACTAGAACCGTTAATTTAGTCACGTTTCTACAAAAATTTCTATGTGGGTGTGAATATTTTTGTTGCGTTCAATAATCAATTTTGTTTTGTTTTTGTAAAATTACTTCTTGTTATTTGTCGGGTCGTTCACAAAGAGCAAAGCCTGTCTTAAGTGGTGTCCCTCAAGGCTCCATTCTTGGTCCTCTCCTCTTCTCTTCTCTATTTTTATCAATAAATTATCTTTACTTTTTGCAAACATGCCTCTATACATAGCTCTAGACTAACCGATATACAGCTTTGTCTTTCAAGTAGTATTGAACTTGTACTGGTCTTCAGCTTAATACTGCCAAATCTTATGCTCTATCTATCTGCAAAAATATAAATACCCTTAATGGTATCCCTGACTTATTTATTGGTACAAATAAGCTCAATGTTGTGTCGAAAATTGTAAACTTCGGTTTTTGTATGAATTCATCACTCTCTTGTGCACATTATGTCAATAATGTTGTCCAAAAAGTATATTATATCCTTCGTAACTTAAGAATGTCCGCCAATTTATGTCCTCTTGAATTAAAAAACCTATTTGTCTTGCTCTTCGTAACTTACTCTGAGATATTTTACAATAAACTTGATTTATCCTCTCAGCTGAAACTAAATACTTACTTACTTACTTATTTGGCGCTTACAACCGTTGGCCGGTTTTGGCCTCGTATAAGAAATTGCGCCAGTCATTTATGTTTTTCGCCAGTTGGAAACACCAAGCGTAGTCAGGTTATCCAACACTTGATCCTTCCAACGAAGATGTTGGCGTCCTCTTCTGCGTTGACCACCACCGGGCACCAAATCAAATATTTTTTTTTCGCTGGAGCGTCGTTTTCCATTCGCTCAACATGACCTAGCCAGCGGAGCCGCTCGATTTTAATGCGCTTAACTATGTCGATGGCAGCGTACAGCTCATACAGATCTTGGTTCCATCGAATTCGGTACTCACCATTGACACAGATTGGACCAAAGATCTTACGAAGGACCTTATATTCAACGTCCAGGTTTGTGTTACAGTTAATAGGACGGGCCTGATTAGTGACTTATAGAGCGTGAGGTTTGTTCGACGAGAGAGGGCTCTGCTTCTCAATTGCCTACTTAGCCCAAAGTAACACCTGTTGGTAAGAGTTATACTT
Organism: Pherbina coryleti; assembly: GCA_943735915.1. Lineage (NCBI taxonomy): Eukaryota > Metazoa > Arthropoda > Insecta > Diptera > Sciomyzidae > Pherbina > Pherbina coryleti. The sequence goes on along the minus strand of OX030948.1, from coordinate 150,038,605 downwards.
CGTCTTATCTCAATACTCACATCGTTGAAAGAGGTAATGCTGGATCCCAGGTAGATGAAGTCCTTAACAACCTCCAAGGAGATGTTGTCAACAGTGACGTAGTTTCCAAGACGCTGGGACTGTTTATTTGTTGACACTAGGCATTTTGTCTTATCTGCGTTCACTGCAAGACCCATTCAACTCGACTCTTTCACTAATCTGGAGAATGCTGCGCTGACTTCGCGCGTATTATGAACAATGATATTGATATCATCAGCATACGCCAGCAGCATAATACTTTTGTAGAACATCGTACCACTACGTCTCAAATCAGCAGCTCGGATGATCTTCTCCATCGTAAGGTTGAAAAAGTAGCACGATAAAAGTAGCACGATTTGGTATCGAATGGAGGAGTAAGATCCTTCCCTATTTTAACTGTGCTGCTGATGTTGCTCAGTGTCATTCTGCAAAGACGGACGAGCTTTGCAGGAATACCAAATTCAGATATGGTGGAACATAGATGATTCCTTATTAGACTGCCGAAGGAAACTTTGTATTCGACAAAAAGATGGTGTGTGTCGATTTGTTTCTCAAGGGTCTTCTCCAAGATTTGTCGTAGCGTTAAGATCTGGTCTATGGTGATTTTGCCAGGTCTGAAGTGACACTGATAAGGTCCAATCAGGCTGTTTTATGATGGGCTTCATTCTTTCGCATAATACGCTCGACAGGACCTTATATGCACTATTAAGAATGCTTATTCCACGTTCGTTGGCCCAAATGGTGGGATCGCCTTTCTTGTGGATTAGGCAGAGCACACTGAGATTCCAAACGATTGGAATGCCTTCTTCTGACCATATTCTGCATAGGAGCTCATGAATGCATTTAAATAGACCTTCGCCTCCGTTTTTGAAGAGCTCAGCAGGTAAACCCTCGGTTCCTGCGGCTTTGTTGTTTTTAAGCCGAGCTATAGCTTTCAAGATTTCACTATGGTCGGGCAACAGAACTTCAATGATATCGTCCAAAATTGGGGTTTCCGGGATATCATCTCTATTGGCGAGATTGTTGTCGTCGTCGCCACTCATAAGTCTAGAGAAGTGTTCCCTCCACATCATCAGTGTACTCTGGATATCTGTCACTAGATTCCCGTTTTCATTCTTGCAGGAAGAGGCCCCGGTCTTGAAACCATCGGCCAGGCGTCTTATTTTTTCGAAAAATTTTCGGACCTCATTCCTGTTACCATGCATCTCAATCTTTTCGCACTCACACATTTCCGCTTCTCTTTTCTTTCGCGTAAAAATGCGTATCTCTTCCCTCCTCTTTTATTTGTATCGCTCTTTAGCAGCACGCATTACGTTAGGGTGGCTTTGTAGGCAGCGTCTTTCTCTGCAGTGGCGTTGCGACACTCCCGGTTGTGTCAGTGATTTCGGCGAGGGCGGTGATAGCCAATAATCTCTTCGGCAGCCGTACGCATGGAGTGGGAAATGTGGTTCCACTGCGCGTTGAGAACGATCCTCACAAGGCAAGGCGCCAAATATGTACCAAACCTAAAAAAAAACCTATTATTTTCTTTTTTTTTTAATAAACTCAAAAATGTTGAAAGACGTGTAAATGTTTTTTTTTGTTTTACAAAACAAACACATATATTTTTTTCGCAAAGAAAAAAAATCATGAAGGTAGGGTGTTAAACAAAAGTATTATAAAATTTATTTAATATTTAATTTAATATTTTATTTATTTAATATAGGAAGGACATGTCTAAGCAAATGTCGTTCCTTGGACTTAAGTTGACATTATCTGCATTTTGATTAAAAGCATTTTCAACAGTTTACTGTACACTCCCACCGGTTTTCACTTTGACACTTGACAGCTGTTATTTTTTTCATTTCTTGATAGCTATTCTTGATAGCACCTTTCCTCCCAAAAATTGCCTTTCCTTCTCTTTGGCTACTTCTAACAATTCTAAATAATTAAATGTTC